>JAUZSX010147529.1:0-17173 GCA_034780655.1 Idiosepius hallami
GTGATTAGGGAAAACCCGTTCCTTTTATGTGAAAAAGGGGTCGAGGCTATTTATTCCGTGAAACGGCACTCTTGCCACACTGGGTACAATGTTTGGTCTGTATTGACTATCGTAATAAAGTTATTTGTGTTAATGAATGAAAAGGAAAGATAATTCTAATGTTATTGTCTGTTTATTCTCAAATTTGATGTTAGTCTAAAGTTTATATTTAGAGGGTGTGGTTTTATAATAAATTTAAAAGAAATAATTATTCCTTTGGTACATGGTACATATTGGTACACCCGTCACAAGAAAAGATAGAATTTTTCGTAAATAAACACTCATTTAAAACATAGTTTATTAAATCATTTAGTTTTTAGCATTGTAACAATAGAGCTATTAGTTTATGTGTGATTGGTGATGTCGTTGACTCGTTGACCGACCCCCTCTCTTTAAAAAAATCTAGCAAAAATCAGGTAATAATCTAATTAATATAAAATTGTTACCTGTTATTAAGTAAAGAATGAACTTGATTAGGGTGTATATATTTTTTCCATATGCAAATATAAATCTTGCCAGTAACTAGAAAAAATGTTTACAACACTCAACTATTTTACCAACCACACAACACAACGCTAAACTAGAACTGTTTTTTTTGCGTTTTAACACGCGTTTTCAAATTTTGTTTGTTAAAATTTGAACAAATTAAATTTTAAATAAATATCTATTAAAAAAAAGGTAGTTAAGCGTAAAAAATTACAAAAAATAATAAAAAAAATTAACAATTAACTGATAAAAATTAATATGGTTAAGTTAATAATCATGTTAATAATAACTAATAAATTTAAATTGATTAAACATAAATTGAATTTTATTTTATTTATTTATTTATTTTGAACAAATTAAATTTTAAATAATTAAAAAAAAGTAAAAAGGCGAAAAAAACTGACAAAAATAATAATAATAAAATTAAAATTTACCTGATAAAAATTAATTAATAGCTAAAGTTAATCATGTTAATAAAAACTAATAAATATAAATTCATTAAACATAAATTGAATTTTATCTATTTTGGAAAATAAATATTTTTTAAATGCGAAGTAAAAATGCTTTTTTAAAAAAATGTTTTTTACATTTTTTTCCCCATAAAAAACAATTGATACTAAATTTTAAAGTTTCGCTTATGAAAATAAAATTAAAATTAATGAATCCTTTAAACCCTAAAGAACCGATATATCGGCCCTGGCGACTTAAGACAAAAGAAGACACACACACAACGATATTTCAACCTCCACCTTTGGACCCTGACTTAGCAATATTACCAAGTAGTCACTCAAAGCCGTTCTATCAAAAAAAACATAGGGTCGAAATGTCAGTGTGTCTATTTTTGCCTTTCTTTACTAAGGCTGATATATCGGCCTCTTAGGGTCAAAAGGGTTAAAGTGAAATTAAAAAGTAATTATTACTAATTATTGGTGAAATTAAAACGGATCCATAACAGAGGTACATTGTTCAAATATTGTCTTGGTAAAATTAATAGATTTTGACTTTTGTTTTATGATATAATATCTTTAATAATTCTCAAACCTTGGGGACCATGCATGTTTTACTTGTTCTAAAAAAAATGTTGCTTTTCTTTTGGTTAAAAAGATTTTGTCATAAGAACATAAAAACAGATGATTTTTACTAATTATTTCTTTAGTCACGCTACATACTGAGCATTTTCTTTTTCTACTGTGTGATGGCAAGAGGCAGTGCCAACACAATAGAATGGGCTAGAATATAAGGAGAGACCCATGAACTGTGCTTGCCTCTTTCTAGATGTCATATTAAATAGAGGATGCTCTTTTACAGACAGACAATTGTCTATTCGTGACACGGATGAAAGTATGTTGCCAAAAGTCTGACCTAATATCAAGTTCCTTTTCATCCACCTGCACCACCCAGCTGTCTACCCCTTCCCTTTGTCCTAAAAACTCTTGCATCCAACAAGAAACAATTCAGTTAAAAACTATTTATTAGTAATTTTACTTTTGACCAAATCCGCTTGAAATTAGACAAAAAGAAAGAAATTACTTTTATTTTATTTGATGCTTTTGATTTTATTTTTTTAAATTTTTTACTTGGTGAGCAGCACCAACCAAGTTTGGCACAAGGCCATTTTTAAGGATTTTATCCTAAAGATAAAAGTATCTAATAACATTGCTGTTATTAGATACTTTTATCTTTAGGATAAAATCCAAAGGGAAAAAAAGCTTTAGATCTAATTCTTTTTTTTTTTTTAATTCTTTTCTAAACAGTCATGAATTATTAGGTGGTCCCAAAACTTTGTGAAAAATTGAAATTTTGCTTGCCAAGAAATAAGAAAAACAACAAAAATTATTCCTCAAAATAAGGACCATCAGTGTTCACAAACTTTTGGGACAACTAGTATTTTGCAAATTGGAAATATTATATTTACTTGGTGAACAGAATGAATCAAGTTTGGCACAAGGCCATTTTAAAGGTGAATGCAATGGTTTAGATTGGGATTTGAACTCGTGTACTATGAATCCAGAGCCCGAGCTTTTACCAATGCTCCAATTTCGCTGCCCATTGCAAATTAGAAATATGTGTTAGTGTATGTTCATATTTTATTAAGAATTATATCATTATTTTCTGGTATAGTCTTTTCATTACCTGATGATTCATCACTCAACTATTGTCTTATTTTTTCTTTTTTTTTTCTATGTATAATTATAAGGAATTTTGTTTAGTTTTAAATTGGAACGAAATGCACATTTCATTCTTGTAATAGCACCATTCTTTGAAATGTTCTTCTCCAAAACCTTTTCTCCATCAACCCACATTTTCCACCTTGCCCAATTCTTCTTTTAATTCCACACAGCCAAAAATAGAAATTTTGCATTTCTACCAAATTTCCTGCATTGTCTGTTTGCCAGTCATTTTTTTTTTTTGTAAGGTTGGGGTTGGGTTGGAGATAAGTTTACATTTCAAACTCAGAATAAAAAGGTAAACAAAACAATTTTCTCAAATATTGAGGAAATCCGTTTTTTTTTTAACATAGAAATTCATCGTAGGTTTTTTTTTAAATTTTTGTTTCGTTCATTCTTGTTTAGACCTGATTTTTCATTTTTTTTTTGTTTGTTTGTTTTCCATAAAAAAAACCTCTTTGCTGACTAATAACCTCATAAGTTTTATCTGCATACATCTTAACTTGCTCTAAGGTAAAACACCAATCCAACTAAGTTAAAAGAGTTGGGTGTGGTGCATCCGTTTGATTTTAAAATTATTCATCTCTGCTTGGTTGTTGGATAGAGACATTGCTTATTTTATTGGATCTTATCACTTAATTGTTAAATAACAAGTTGTGTGGAATGATCCATTTAGATTTTGATATTTAGTAGATAACTTTCCCTTGTATGGGGCCACAACAACACCTGAAGCTATTGTTGTAGGTTCTCTTACTATCTTTGTCTTTTAAGTAAATTGCTCAAGTTCTACACAAAAGTCAATTCAAAGGACCAGGATTACTTATCATAGTTTTACCTCCCCTTATATGTTTTGTTTTTTGTTTTGCTTTTTGTTTAACGGCATATCAACCTCTTTAGGTCATTTTAATGCTGAGAACAATTAGTTTTGATAAACGTTATTTTATACAAACATATTTTTTTGAATGACACACGTTGCACTATTTAATTCATAGGTGGAGGGAAGATGGGGGATTCATACCTTTCCCAAGGTTATAAGTTGACATGCTAACATAAACGGGACAACTTGGATTCGAACCGCATGCTATGGTTGTGAAGTGCGATTGCCAATTCACTGAATTGACCGCCCGTCCCCTATATGTGATACCAACCCATGCTAATGAGCTTTACCTGCCTAGGGCATTTTCTTTAATCAATGTTGCCTTTCCCCTAAATAAGTTACTCTCTTTAAGTTGACCTCTCTGCCATAGTGTAGCAAAGAGGGTGGGTTGGAGTTGTGATCTTCCTTGGGCACCATCTGCCAGGAAGGTGGCATTTTGAATGTGCAAATAGAAAAAACAAAAAAAAATTATAATAACAAAAAGCTAATAAAAATTTTGAAATTTTATTCCAAAAGGAGATTTTATGGTTCTAATATGTTTCAATGTCTTATGTGTGTTGTACTGTTTTTGAAAGGAGAATATTTTGAGTTGAATGTAATTAGATCCTTGATTGTAGTTCTGGGAAAAGAAATATTTTAAGGGCTTTTTGTCATTGTTGTAGCCTGGAGTTGAGAGAAAGAAGGAACACGATTACTGGATGAGAAAGAGAAGAGTAGTTTGGGTGTTTATGAAAAATAGTGAGTCTAGAAAACAAAAATATTGACCTTGTGGCTGAAAACGAGGGCAACTTTCTATTGAGAAGTGGTTCCCAAACTTTCATATACTGGGCAGCAACACTGGAGCATGGTAAGAGCTTGGGCTCTGGAATTGTATTACACGAGTTCAAATCCTATTTATTGTGGCTATGTTCCTGGCGGACCATCAAGAAAACCTTCATGGACTGGCGTCAAATATCTTTGACCTAAAATTTATTTTATTCAGTTAAGGATCAAAAAGTAAATTTCTACAATTTTATCCCTTTTTTTATTAAGATAAAATTCTATTCAAATTTTGTGCTGTTTATTTTTGTGTTTTTCAGGTAACAATCAATTATGGCCCATCATTTAAATATCCTCCTGATGATTGTGGACCGTACACTCCTGTGAGTAACCTTTTTCATGCATAGTGTCTATCAAAACATTTGCCTTTTGGAGAGCTTTTAAGATTGTCTAGTTTTTGTTGATTTCTTTTTCATTCAAATTTGTATTCATAATTTTTAGTTTTAAGTTCTTCAATTCTAGAGCTTCTATTTTTTTTCTACTTTTTGAATTTCAAAATTTAAAGTTGTTTTATAATTTTGTGCTTAAAGCATTTGCTTTCTCGTAAGAAAAACAAATTATATTTTCTTATTGTGAATGAATAATTTGCCTCTGAGCAATGTTTTTACTTATTTAGAGTTTTTAGTGTGAATGTAAACCTTACAATGTTATTACCAAAATCTTTTTCTCTTTACACTTTAATTTGATTATTTTCAATAGCATGCTCAAGTAATATTCTCTACTAATGTCATTAATACTCTTATAGTAATCTCTTTATTCTTTCTATAATCTAAATTTTACTGCTATTATTTCAACTATATTTATAAGTAAAAAGAATTGAGATTTAGAATATTTGATAAAGTTTTGTATTTAATGTATGAATACAAAGAGAATTCTCCTCAATACTAAACATGGCATTATTGTTGGATTTCATAAAACTTGTTTTACCCAAGCTGAAAACAGGGGAGTTAACTCAAACGAAGTTGAATATTTTTTTTAATATTTTCAGCAAATGTTTTTTCATTTTCACTTCATGAATTTGAAATTGAAAAACTTTTACTTATTTCAGAATTTTTATTTAATAATAATTAATTTTTACTGTTGTTGTGTTTGATTGTGAAATTCTATAAAAAGTCATTCCATGTCAAAACAGAAGCAAAAAGTTGAAATCTGCACCCACCGACACGGAATGATTTGAAATTTCACACAATGTATTTCCAATGGATGCAGATTGCATTTTTGTTTTAAGGCTAAGGTTTAGCACTTAGACTGACACGGGATAATGCCGTAGTCAGAGTTTTCACAGGTTGTAAGGTAAAGTAAGGCTAATTGTAATAGCTCGCTCATGTTAGCATCTAGTCTTAGATGACCGACTAACTGACAAACCCAACGACTGAGTCATTGGCGATCGCTGAATTGGTATAACGAGCTGTTTATATGCACAGTGGACTGGTCCACTGAGAGGTGAGATCAGGTTACACAACAATTATATTATTGTAATAAAAGTTTACTTGAATGAATCCTTTGAATATTTAGATTAAAATCACAAATGAATCATTTTGATTTTTTATAATAAAGCTTTTCTTTTTGTTTTTAGAAACATTTTTTGATATTTGATTTTATCTTTTGATATAAATGAAAATTAATGACGTTCTGAAAGTGTTGTTTTTTTCTTTTCCCTCCAGATGTCGAAAGCAGCGTCTGAAGCTATGGTCCAATATTCCCTAGCGGACATCATTTACCATATTGAGAATGAAGGAAACACCCCTGAATTTTAATAGTACATTTTTTCTCTTATAGCAATACTACTACTACTACAACTAAAATTTTGAATTCTAATATTTTTCTACGTTTAATCATAACATTCATAATCATCATTTACAAAAATATCTCCATTATAAAAAAATTGTTTAAGGTATTTATGCATGTAGTCCTCTCTACCTCACAATCCATTCTTACTTTTTTTCCTAAGAATTTCTTGTGGCTTTTGCAAATCTCTGTAATTGTAAAGAAATAAAAGAATCCTTATTTTTTTTCTATTAATTTTCTTGCAGTGTAACTTTTACGGACCTTTTAACAATTTTTAAAATTTTGAATGTAGTAAAATTCATTTATTGTCGTTTATTGTTCAAGGGAAGCAACTCTTTACTAAATCAAATTTAGTTTTTCTTTTTATTAATAAAAATGGGCAGTGAAGATGGGGCATGGGTAAAAGCTCGGGCTCTGTAATCATAGGTTGAGAGTTCAAATCTCAATTACCTTGCCATATTTTCTGGTATTAGGTCACCTATTTATTGCACTTGAGCTAATAATAATAGTAAAATCTTCATCTGTTAATAAAAAAATTATAAATAATTAAAGCAATTTATTTTAATAGTGTTAATTCTATTTTCATTTTTCTCTGTAACAGACTTGAGACTGTATTAGGTTAGGCTATTATTGTAAGATCCTCAACACTTGTCTTTATTTCCTGCAAATTCAATACATATTTTTTAGTACAAATCATTTATCTTTTTTTAAGGAATATTGTCTAATATTCTTACAAAATATTTTCTAAGGAAGATTGATTACTTCTTGGCTTTATAATTGCATTACCATTATATCTCTATTTTAGTATTTTTCAAAAAATCACTTATTACAGAACTATCTGTTATCTATTTACTCTTTATTTAAGAATCCTAGACTCCTAATTAAACAAAATAATTCATAACTAATATCGTTATTTTGTGTTTTGGAAAATCGACCACAACGCCTCAACAAGGAACAACAAGGAGAACGATCCTAACTACATAACATTAGGACTACTTTTTCTACAACAAAGATGGTCTAACCAGTGCCGTTGTAACAATATGCAGCTATCATTGGGAATCAAACTAGTGATGACTTGGTTGCAGAGACAATGAAAGACAATAGGTCGGTGGCTCCTGACACAAGCAACCTACATAAACCAAATTTCAGGGTTCCTCGGTAAGTCCAATAGCTAGAGTTCACGTCAAAACTTACGTCAATGAACTTCTACATTTGCAAAATTAGCAAATAGTTTCCTTTGTTATTGGATTTTTAGACTATCATACACAGCTGATATGAGCCAACAAAATCTAAACAAAACACCCTAAAGTAATTGCATACAAAAAAATAAATAAGCAAACTACAAGATGTCCAAAAAGTTACTGTGCACTATAGGTATATAGAAACTTTAATAAACTAATCAACAGTAAATATCACTATAAAACATTTAGACCAGGATTTTCCAATGGGGTCCTTACCGCCCACCAGAGGCAGGGAGCGTTACAAGACTTCAGGTGGGTGGTCGCCAAATTTATTGTATAGGGGGCCCCTGAGATCCTTTGGGGTTGGGCGGTGAAAGACAGAGCTTCTAGTAACATTATGTGTAAAATAAAACATAAAGTTAATTTGCCAGAAACTATCATGAATTACAATGTGATGAAGAAGTGAAGATAATCTTTGAAAAACAAAGTATGAATGAAATGTGGCTGCACAGCAGTGCTAAGTTTCCATTATTGTCAATTGAAGTGAAGCAATTTTTTTATTGCTTTCCCACTATGGTAAATAGAAACTTAAATAAACTAATCAACAGTAAATATCAATATAAACATTTTAGACAGTACAATTTTTACCAATAAAAAGTTTTATTTATTTAGATGATAACAGGTTGGTTTAAAAGAAATGCTAGAAGTGTCCTCCATGAGTATTAAGACATGACTTTCTACTGCACAGCAATTTTTTGAACACAAAGCATCCTCTAAATACCAATCAAGTATATAGAATCAGCAAAAGATCAAAACGATTTATCCATGTTTTATAAATAATCACTAGGGCTGTAACAATATGCTTTTATTAAAGAATATCCTTGCTACATCCCAAATAACTAGGGCTGTGACAAGAATAAAAAAAGCATATTGTCACAGCCCTACAAATAACTATGGCTGTGACAGTATTCTTTATTAAAGAATATGCTTATCATATCCCTAGTTAATTTTGACTGTAATAAGAATATCTTGAATAAAAGCATATTATCACAGCCCTACTAATAAGTAACGAATTAAAAGAAATGGTAAAATCACAAAATAGTCAAATCTGTGGAAAGAATAATCTTTTATAAAAGCATATTATCACAGCCCTACTAATAAGTAAAAAATTAAAAGAAACTAGACAACACTTGACCCATTGGGTTAATCAGTGTTGAGAAATTATAGCAACATATAATAAATCCAATAAACGTGATGGTTGGTGAACTGCTGGTTGTTGGCCCATTATATATATATATATATATATCATTTGGTATAAATAAGTTGACTGTGACAAAACTGTGTCACTCAGCACTCAGTATAGGTCTACACTGCAGACCCTGAAATGGCGCCTGAAAAAATTTGGCCTTAAAATAGTCAATATGGCAACGCCTCCCTGAGTACCAGCGTTAGCAATTTTAAATGTCAAAAAGACAGTTTCTGTAGGCCAAACTCTCCCCATACTATGCAAACAAACTGAAAAGTGTTTGTTTTTTTTTTTTTTATTTCTGACATGGGTAATTTAACTATAAGGATCATCTTGATACCAACATGATCACTAATAAATTTGCTAAAGAAATGAGTTAAAAAAATATACACTTTTGCCGCTGTTCTCACACATTCAAAAAGACAGAGAGAGGGGTACGGACTACTCCTTGTGGATAGTGCGCAAGCAAACAACCAAGTACGACAGAGTTTTAGTATTATAAAGACAATATCATTGTTTAAACGCAACTTTATAATAACTTATATTATTACTTATAATATATAATATGATAACTTATATTATAACTTATAATGTATACGGACCCTTTGCCAAGAGTCCGTGTGGTGACTGCAGGTACATCAGTCTCCCCACGTTAAAGACATCACGCACAGGCGTTCTCCTGAGAAGAGGACAGTCATACTCGACCACGAGTGACCGACGATGATGATAATGTATACGTAAATAATCATGAGCCCTGCATAGCTCAGTCGGTAGAGCATCAGACTTTTAAGAATAAGCG
Organism: Idiosepius hallami; assembly: GCA_034780655.1. Lineage (NCBI taxonomy): Eukaryota > Metazoa > Mollusca > Cephalopoda > Idiosepiidae > Idiosepius > Idiosepius hallami. The sequence goes on from JAUZSX010147529.1 coordinate 9,404, forward strand.
TGTAAACAAGTTATCTGGGGGTCTGGGGTTCGAGTCCCCATGGGGGTTGACTGGACTTTTTTAGATAACATAACAGGCTCGACACAGGCAATTTATTCAGTAACTTTGGACACGAGGCTTTAAAGCAAGCAAGCAAACAAACAGCCAAGCATGATAATATAGTATTATAAAGATGGTAAAATTGCAAAATAGTCAAGTAACAACAAGAATATTATTTTTTAATAAAAGCATATTATCACAGCCCTAAAGCAATAAAAAAAGAATATACTTTTAACTTTTTTAAAATATGCTTTTTGTTAATAGCATATTTTTAAAAAATAAAAAGAATATGCTTTTAACAAAAAGCATAATCTTTAAATAAGAAAAGAATATTCTCTAGAAAAAAGAGCATATTCTTTAGCATATGCTTGAAGAATATTTCCAATATGTAAAGAGAATATAAAACGTATTTTAAAAAGAATATTCTCGTCACAGCCCTATTCATAATACTAAAGTAGTTAACTTTTAGTTATGCCCCTTTGAAATATAAGGGAGGCTACTCTAATCGCTCATCTAGACCTCAATTCCAAATTATTCATTAAAGCTTCGAGTTCAAGGGACACAACTCCAAATTCTTTTTTTAGGTTAAATTATTCGTAAAATGCAAAATTCTGTAAGAAGTGATATTCCTTGTGGAACTTTTATACGAAAAGGAATGTTTAAAGTTCATTGCGGTCTATGAATTAAAGTGGATTTTTTAAATGACATGACTTGATTATTTTTTTCTGTCTTCTTTTTTTTTTGCTTTCTTTTTTCTTTCTTTCTTTTTTTCTTTTTTTTTTCTTTCTTTCTTTTTGAGTTTTTTTAGCGTTCTTTCTTTCTTTCTTTCTTTTGCGTTTTTTTTTTGTTTTTGCATCGTTTCATTCGGTCTCTTTTTTGTTGTTACCCACTCTCACTCTCTCTTTTTGTTTATTTCTTCTTTTTTCCCTTTTTTTTCTCTTCTGTTTCCTTCATTCTTTCTTTCATTTCCCTACCTATCCCCTCTCCTGTTCTAACTACGTATCGTCCTTTCTTCTCTTTCTTCCTAGGTTTGTATAATTAATCTCTGTCGGAATACTGTAATCTCTCTTCTGCACACTTTTCATTAACCCTTTCGATCCTGACTTTGCAAAATTATCCACTAGTCACTCAAATGTATCTAGTAGACCACTATATCAGGGGAAAAAAATCGGAGTGTCTGTTTTTGCCTAAAGTCACCAGGGCCGATATATCGGTTCTTAAGGGTCGAAATGATTCATATTAACTCTGTACAATTCTCTCAGCAATTATTTTCTTTTGTTGCTTTTAGAATCCTGTTTACTCCATTGAAACAATCCGGATCAACCCACAACATTTCACTTGATGTTTGTTTGATTTGTGTTTAACGGCATATCAACTCTTTTAGGTCATTTTAATGCCGAGAACAAATTCATTTTTAAAAAAACTTTATTTCTATACACACAAGTTGCACTATTCAATCCATGGCCTCAGTCGTTACGCGAGGCGAGCTCAGCCGAGCCCGCCACAGTCGCCACGCGATGCGAGCAGCGCCGGCTTCAGTCGCGAGGCGAGGCGAGGCGAACTGGGCCGAGCCGGCCCCAGTCACCACGCAAGGCGAGCCGAGCCGGCCTCAGTCGCCACGCGAAGCGAACCCAGCAGAGCCGGCTTCAGTCGACACACGAGGTGAGCCAAGAACTGCCGCCCTCAGTCAAGGCAAGCCGAGCATGCCACTGCCACAATCGCCACGCGAGCCTAGCCGGTGCCATTCTCCACGCGAAGCAAACCGACCCCAGTCGCCACCCGAGCTGAGCCGAGCCGGCCCAGTCACCACGCGAGGCGAGCCGGCCCCAAGTCGCCACACAAAACGAGCCGAATCAAGCCGGCCTCAATCACCAGTTAGGCGAACAGGCCCCAGTCGCTTGGAGACTGGGGCTGGTTAGGCTCGTCTAGCATGGCGACTGGGGCTGGCACTGCCCGCCTCGTTGCCCGGCTTGGCTTAGCTTGGTTCACCTCGTGTGGCAACTGGAGCCGGCTAAATCAAAAAAGCGCTATTTTACCAGACATTGCCAATATAAACCCGGGGAATGCCGGGTCGAGGGCTGCTAGTAATTAATTAATTTTTCATTCTTTTTATTACGTAATATCTGTGAAGCTAAGGAGCTTTGCAGCCCCTAGAGAGCTTGCAGCCCTCCTTAAATGCGGGGTCAGCGGAGGCCCCAAGCACGGCCTTGGGTTCAACAGAAACACAACTCAATCCCAACAGATCCCTTCTGTTTACTTAGGAATTTATTTTGAATATATTTTTTTGCAAATTGACACTTTCTTTTGTAAAGATAAATTACCTAAAGTTTTTCCTAACGCTACCATAGAACCATTAACAGTATATAGACAAGGCTGTGTATAAGGTACCCCCTAGACCCCGTAATTACAGGGGGCTGAAAGCTCCCTAAGGGCCGCAGGGTTCCTTCACTTCACAGATTTTTAGTCACGCAAAAATTGCTAAAATAATTAATCGTTTGGATTAATTAGAAAATCATTATTACACATTTGAAATATACATCTATCAATCCATCTCTCTTGATATATAATTGTATATGTATGTATATACAGTCAAATCCCAGTCAAAACCATTACATTCACTTTAGCAGCCTCGGGCAGATGGGGCTCGTTAGCTCGGGAGAGCCGCTCATCTAGGTGAAGGGTAACACCGAATATAAAAAGCCCTGGTAAAAGTACGTAAAAATGGCCTTGTGCCAAACTTGGTTGGTGCTCACCAAGTAAATATGATATTTAATTCTAAGAAACAATTAAGCATGAATCATATTTTCGCAAACCTAATGAGTTATTGCATATTATCATTAACTGTAAGATTACGACGCTGATGATTGTTATTTGTTTCTCACCTGTGGGTGGGTGTCGTATCGTCTTCTGGTCGTTCTCACGTGTCGTCTCTTGGCTGGCAGGGGTCGAACTGGAAATCTGAAAAGGGCTACTTACAATAAGAATGTTGTTTTTGGCCCTTTCAGACTCGTGGAGAGGGGCTTCTTCCTGTTGCCTGTGGATGTGTCGCCTCGTCTTCTTCTGGCTCTTCTTACACTCGCGTCGTTGGACGGCCGTTTTTGGCTTGCAGGGGTCGAACTGGAAATCTGAAAAAGGCTACTTAAAATTAAGATGTTTATTCATTGTTCTGAGCCCTTCCAGACTCCAGGAGAAGGGCTTCTCCCTGCTGTCCATCTCCGTGTTGCCTCCAAAGTTGTTAGCAGGAATCAAGATGATTTACAACACGAAGACAGACATTTTCGGTTAACCATTTTATTCAGCCAAGTGAACTCTGAATTCTGACGTGGCGATGGTGTCTTATATACTCAGTGTGACGTCAACTGACGACACCGACAGACACATCACCACGCCCATATTGCTACAGATAGATGCCTAACTCTCAATTCTGACGTGGCGATGGTGTCTTATATACTCAGTGTGACGTCAACTGACAACACCGACCGACACATCGCCACGCCCATATTGCTACATATATAGATAATATAAAATTGCTCTTATCATCATTATTGTTGTTATTATTATTATTATTATTATTATTATTATTATTATTATTGTTATTATTACGCAATTAATTTCTAGACTTCAGAAAGACATAACAAGAAGATTAAGAAAAGAATAAAATAGATAAAACAAAAAAGCTGCTTTACATGCACCCACGCATACACACACACACACACACACACACACACACACACAGGCATACACATACACTGTCATACACGCAGCAGACATACACACACACACACACACAAACCAAGGCTTACATACACACTGTCATACACTCATAGATATATATACACACACACACACACACATACATAAACACACGTACACGCACACACACACATAAGTAAGAGAGGGAGGGGGAGGGCCAAGATGCGGAATAGGAGGTTTCTCCCTCTCTCCCTTGGTGGCGGTATGAGGATGTTCGAATGGAATAAGAATGGAATGGACAGAGAAAGAAAAGAATTGGAACGAGAGTTTTTGGGCAGTTGAGGATGAAGAAGAAAAATGATTGGAATGAAAGAAAAGAAAGAAAGAAAAAGAAAAGAAAAACAAAGAAAGGAAAGAAAGAAAAAGAAAAAAGAAAAAAGAAAAAAGAAAAGGAATGAAAAAGAAAAAGAAAGAAAGAAAAAGAAAAAGAAAGAAAAAGAAAAGAAAGAAAAAGAAAAGAAAGAAAAAGAAAAAGAAAGAAAAAGAAAGAAAAATATAAGAAAGAAAAAGAAAAGAAAGAAAAAAAAGAAAAAAAAGAAAAAAATGAAAAAGAAAAGAAAGAAAGAAAAAGAAAAGAAAGAAAAAGAATGAAAAAGAAAAGAAAAAAGAAAAGAATGAAAGAAAAACAAAAAGAAAGAAAAAGAATGAAAAGGAAAAAAAGAAAAACCTTTTCTTTTAGAAGCTCTGCCCGTCCATCTGTCTGTCTGTCAGTCCTTACCTTTGCTCGAATTCTCGCAAACGACCACTAAGACAAATCTAAAAACAACCCCCTTACCTAGCTGGAGCAATGGAACAACCACCCTAACCTCTACTCATCCTTTTTGGACATAGTCAGCGTTTTTCGCTTCTATTAACAGCTTTTTGCAACAACCAATAATAGTAACGCTTTTAATGCCATATAAAACACAATTAGCAGAGCCATTACGTCTCCTATGGACAGACTCGGTTAAAACTACCCAAACACACCACAACCACAAACAATACCAGACCCTGTGCGCCAACCATAAGACCGTTAAAGTAACGCCCTCTTCCATTACTTCTCTTCAATAATCATTACCTAGTCTAACATATCATTATTTCTATCGTCATTGATGTCCTCTCTCAGAAACAACATTTGTTATGGCGCCAATAAAGACATCTTTTATTATAAAAGCAAAATTATTATTATTATTATTATTATTTCATTAAACCTTTGGATCCTAAAGAACCAATATATCGGCCCTGGTGACTTAAAGCTAAAGAAGAAACGCATACAACAATATTTCAACCTCTACTTTTGGACCCTGACTTAGCAATATTACCTAATAACTAAGTGTGTGACAAGCATATTCTTTAATAAAAGAATATTTTCACAGCCCTAATAACTAAGGATGGGGCAAGCATATTCTTTAATATAATAATATTGTGACACCCCTAATAAGTAAGGGTGTGACAAGCCATTTTTTAATAAAAGAATATTGTCACAACCCTAATAACTAAAGATGTGACAAGCATATTCCTTAATAAAAGAATATTTTCACAGCCCTAATAACTAAGGATGTGACAATCATATTCTTTAATAAAATAATATTGTCACACCTCTAATAATTAAGGATGTAACAATCATATTCTTTAATAAAAGAATATTGTCACAGCCCTAATAACTAAGGATATGACAATCGTAATTTTCAATAAAATAATATAGTCACAGCCCTAATAAGTAAGGGTGTGACAATCGTATTCTTTAATAAAAGAATATTGTCACAACCCTAATAACTAAAGATGTGACAAGTATATTCTTTAATAAAACAATATTTTCACAGCCCTATTATGTAAGGATGTGACAAGCATATTCCTTAATAAAATAATATTGTCACAGCCCTAATAACTAAGGATGTGACAAGTATATTCCTTAATAAGATAATATTGTCACACCTTTACTAACTGAGGATGTGACAAGCATATTCTTTAATAAAAGAATATTGTTACAACCCTAATAACTAGGGATGTGACAATTATATTCTTTAATAAAACATTATTGTCACAGCCCTAATAAGTAAGGATGTGACAAGCATATTCCTTAATAAAAGAATATTGTCACAGCCCTAATAAAAACGATGTGAATAGTTTGTTCCTTATTAAAGAATATTGTCTCAGCCCTAATAACTAATAATGTGACAATTCTATTTTTTAATAAAAGAATATTGTCATAGCCCTAATTACTAAGGATGTCAATGTCATAGCCCTGTTCATAAAACAATATTCTTTTTTTCGCTAATTCAGATTTTGAGATTTTAAGAAACAAAGGAATAGTATATATATAAAGCAGTGACGGTGAAGCATTGGTAAAATTTCGGGCTCTGGAATCGTATTACGAGAGTTCAAATCCCAGTCAAAACCATTGCATCCACCTTTAGCTATCTCGGGCGGATGGGACTCGTTAACTCGGGAGAGCAGCTCATCTAGGTGAACAGTAACACCAAATGTAAAAAGCCTGGGTAAGAGCACGTTAAAATGCCAAACTTGGCTTGGTGCTTACCAAGTAAATATAATTTAATATAATAAAACTTTGTTTTTACGTGAAACTAATTTAATGTTAATAAAGTATTCTACAACAATTTTAATTTGAGCGCCGCTGCGTTGTGATCAAGTACGCAGATAAGATAAAACTGTAAATAAATTACTATGAATAGATAATAGAGTCGTAGGCCGGTAAGCGTATTGTCTCGTATGACGGGGGTTTCCGGTTCAAATCCCCGGTGAGATTTGAAAAGGTTATAACATTTTGTGTCATTGATGATATCCAATAAAATCCATACTGTTGTCTGACAATATGGTATAGGGTTCACAGGACTATGCCTAAGGCCCAAGCAGACGGGGTGGGGGGATTGGAAGCTCCCTATGGGCCGTAATCTCCTCCAAGGCTCCTCGGCTTCACACATCTTTCGTAATGCAAAAAAAAAAAGAAGCGAATTGATTAATAGGATTGACTCCAAAATCATTATCACACTTCAAATATATATCTATTAATCCATCTCTTTTTCTGTCTGTCTCTCTCTGTCTCTGTCTGTCTGTCTGTCTGTCTGTCTGTCTCTCTCTCTCTCTCTATCTCTCTCTCTCTCTCTCTCTCTCTCTATATATATATATATATATATATATATATATATATATATGTGTGTGTGTATATATATATTAAGTTTGATTGAAGATAACAGATCTTTTGTACTGTCTACTTATTTTTTGTTATTTATTTGTATGAGTTACTGATTAATAATTTTATACAGACCGGTTTTACTCAAAAGAAGAACCGTAAAATCTTCTCTGGATATGTATTTTGTTGAAAATACTTTTTGAATAATCGCGTGCGTGAAGCATCTTTTCCTTGATGCGTAGCGTCGGTATCTGGAGTTGGCAGAAAGCACAAATGCCCATTGAAGAAGTCCATAATAATATTCAATATCGACAGTTTGTTCGTTCACAAGTAGAGTTCCAGTAGTTTGTTTGGTGCCTTGCAAGTCACCTAATAAATCATGTATCCCTTCTTCCTCTGCAATGAGACGGGCGTAAACACCCCACACCGCTCGCGTTACCCTTGTTGTTGTCCTACCTGTCTAACTTTTATTTTTGTATATCGATGCCACTGCCGTAGCGTAAAACCGTGTGCTGCTTGGGTAGTTGGTGAGTGGAGAGATTTGCTAAAGTGCTAGTTGGCGCCCCCTGACGTACCCAACACAGTATTTGGAGCCAACCAAGAAAATATTGATCCATTGTCGCCTCGTCTCTCTGTGTGTGAGTGTGTTTGAGTTAGTGAGATAGGGTTATATATATAAATGTATATAATGAAAGAGAGGAAAGATTTTAGAGGTTCAGATAGAGAGAGCAATGGATTTAGAAAGATAGTGGGAATATATATATATTATATTTATATTTACTTGGTGAGCACCAACCCAAGATTGGCACAAGGCCATTTTTACGTGCTCTTACCCGGGCTTTTTATAT
>JAUZSX010147639.1:0-17170 GCA_034780655.1 Idiosepius hallami
CTATCTATCTATCTATCTATCCATCTATCTATCTATCTATCTATCTATCTATCCATCTGTCTATCTATCTATCTATCTATCTATTTACCTATCTATCTATCTATCTATCACTTTATCTATCTATCTATCACTTTATCTATCTATCTATCTATCTATCTATCTATTTATTTATCTATCTATCCATCTATCTATCTATCTATCTATCTATCTATCTATCTATCTACCTGTCTCTCTTCTTCCAAACCAAACTTTTACATTTTACGCAATTTAAGTTTCAGAGAAAAATAAAATAAAACGTATTGTAGTAAAACACAGTGCATAAAATCGAATAGCCCCATCTGCCCGAGGCTGCTAAAGTGACAGTAATGGTTTTGACTGGGATTTGAACTCGTGCAATATGATTCCAGAGCCCGAGCTTTTATCATTGCTCCACCGTCGCTAAAGTGATATAGACCTTAACGCCCACACCCTAATAACTGTTAATTACTTTCAACTTCATTTCCTCGTATCAATAATTACTTCTTAATTCTGAGATGAAATTAGATCGAATGTTTTTCTCCACTCTAAGTGTAGGTCACACGCTAGAAAATTTAAAGTGATATAGACCTTAAGGCCTACATCCTAATAACTGTTAATTACTTTCAACTTCATTTCCTTGTATCAATAATTACTTCTTAATTCTGAGATGAAATTAGATCGAATGTTTTTCTCTACTCTAAGTGTAGGTCACACACTAGAAAATTTAAAGTGATATAGACCTTAACGCCCACACCCTAATAACTGTTAATTACTTTCAACTTTATTTCCTCCTATTAATAATTATTTCTTAATTCTGAGATGAAATTGGATCTATTTTTTTTCTCTCCACTCTAAGTGTAGATCACACACTAAAAAATCTAAATTAATATAGACCTTAAGCCTCCCCCATCCTAATAACTGTTAATTAATTTTAGCTTTATTTTCTCGTATCAATAATTATTTACCTTTTTTTTTAACTAATTTGTGTGCTGAACGTATCTTATATTTACTACCAAAGCAAGATGTCGTCAGCTTTCTTCTGTAGTATTTGCTACAAGCATCAAATTAGTTCGACGCTTTGAAATATTGGTATTACAGCATGAAACGTGAAAAAATTTGCAGGAATTTTGTAGCTGTTTATTTTAGTTTTTCTTATTTGTCGTTATCTATGCTTTTATTTTGTACTTTAATTGCTTTGCGAATTTAGCATCAATTAATTGCATTTAGATATTGGAAAAGGACGATAACAAGCAGGAATGGAGACAGGCAGTCTTTCTTTAGAATTATACAAAGATTATTTACTTTCTTTTTATCAAATATATATATATATATATATATATTAAGGATCTAGAAATAGAAATAAAAGTAGGAATGATCAAAGGGAAGTTTTGCATTGACAAGCGAAAAATTTACTTATATATATATATGAATATATTTTTTTTTTTATTTTATTTAAACAGAAAAAGAGTTCGGTTTCTGCCATTTTGAAAAATGGTTGTCAAAAAGAATTAAGTGGGGAAAAAAGAAAATAAAAAAACAGGAAGTGACGTAATTAGCAATTAGATAAAAATTTCATGGTTTCCATTTTTGCTTTGTAATTAAAAGGGAAGACAATGAATTTAGCTGAAGTAATTATTAAAAACACTTCATCGTCATCAAAAAAAAATAATATTAATAATAATATCTACTAGCAGAACCCGTGTAAATTCCACGGTAGTTGATAACTTCAACCCCCACTTAAGCATAAGCCTTCTCATCATAACATAAGAAAACAATGAAAACTTCCTTTGATTTAAAAATTCTTAGCAATTTCTGCTTTTTTTTTGAGAAAAAGTGAAATAAATAAATATACACCATGTTGGCTTAAAAAAATATTTTGTTTTGGTTAAGAGTCACTGGTTGACCAATCAAAACGTAAAGATTTAATTCTCTTAACCAATTGACCAATCATCACGCTCTGATAACAAACTTAAATTAAAAAAGTACTAAAATTAAAAAAGTTGGTATAATAATATATAGATTAACTGGGCCTGTAATAGAAACTCTACAGATTTGCTTTATATCTTTAACATTTAAATTGGTTTGTCAGAACATTGCTAGTTTTTTTTTCCCAATATACAACACCAAATCTTTTTATGATGATCTTAAACAGTTGAATGTAGAGCTCTTTGAATATCCCATTTTCCTTATACGAGAAATAGTATTTCAAGTTGCTGTGCAGTTAAAATAGTATTTCAATGTCAATGAAGGACATTTCAGCATTTACTGTAAGATAGGCTGTGATACTGCAAATAAATAAAACCTTTTTATTACAAGAGATTGTATTGTCTCAATGATTTGTAATAAAATTTACTGTTTTATTAGTTTATTCAAATTTCTATACCTATAATGCACAGTAACATTTTGGGCACCCTGTATATTTTATTTACTTGGTGAGCACCAACCCAAGTTTGGCACAAAGCCATCTTACGTGCTCTTACCTGGGCTTTTTACATTTGGTGTTACCCTTCACCGAGATGAGCTGCTTTCCTGAGTTAACGAGCCCCATCTGCACGAGGCTGATAAAGTGAAAGTAATGGTTTTGACTGGGATTTGAATTCACATAATATGATTCCAGAACCGGAGTTTTTACGAATGCTCCACTGTTGCTGCCTGGGCACCCTGTATATATTTGGTGTATCTAGTTGTAATATTACCACTTTTATTAATCTTTAAACGAAAGAACTTAATTTTTTTATCTATATATTTAAGTGAGTGCCTTGAGATGAATAAACTGTTCACTGGCAACCAATGTACATGTTGTTAGTCTGGGATCTCAGAGGGTACTAAACTTGCCTTTGATCTAGCTGGTCAGGGGTTATTTAGCAATATGGGCGTGGCAATGTGTCAATGTCATCAGTTGATGTCACACTGAGTATAAAAGACACAATCGCCACGTCAGAATTCAGAGTGGGCTAAAAACCAAGGTATGATGCACTTGGCTGAATAAAATGGTTAACCGAAAATATTTGTCTTCATGTTGTACATCATTTGGATTCCAGCTAATAACTTTGGAGACCAACAAGGAGATGAATAGCAAGGGGAAGCCCCTCTCCTGGAGTCTGGAAGGGCTCAGAACAATATCTAAATCGTAAGTAGCCCCTTTTCAGATTTCCAGTTTGACCCCTGCCGGCCAAGACAACCATCCGTCGCAACGAGTGTGAGAACGGACATAAGAAGACGATATGAAATACACCCACAGGTAAGCAATCACAACAATCATCGTCATAGTCTCACAGTTATGCACGTGTTGCTGACTGCGATACTAAAAGAATACTGACTAGCTTGTTTTTGTTGTGGGTAAGTCAAGGATTGGTTAGATAGATAAATAAATAGATAGATAGATAGACAGAGAGGGAGAGAGAGAGAAAGAAAGGGACCATAAAAACAACTCAGGGCTAGCAAGCAGTTCTGTGCTTAACCTTATAGTGGCCCTGACGTAGTATAGGCCTTGCGGTACTTCTATCCTAAAATAAAGAACTTGCACTCTCTTAACATACTGAGAGGCTTCGATCAAAGTCTATGTATACATAGAGAGAGAAAGAGTGAGAAAGAGACAGACAGACAGAAAGAGAGATGGATTGGTAGATGTTTTTTTTTCAACATGTGATAATGATTTTTTAGTTAATCTTAATAATTTATTATTTTGGTAATTTTTTTACATTACAAAAAAATCTGTGAAGCCAAGGAGCCTTGCAGAGGGGGAGGGCTACAATTGCAGGTTCTGGGGGGGGGTAAGCATGGCTCTGCAACCAAGGCCAAGCAGTAATAAAAGTGACATAGCATATCTTTCTGTCTGATGTACAGTCTCTATCAAACTACTTTGCCATAATGGGTTTATAGACGTATAATTTAATATGATATTAATATAGGGTGGGAAAAGTTTGACTTGGTTTTTACCTGAAAAAATTGATTAAAAATAGTTGCTAAAGAAAAGTAAAAACTTGGAATTACAAAAAGCATAGATCAAAATTAGCACAGAAGAAGCATCAAAGCAACACCAGCAGCAATACTTTTGGTTGTTTGATTGTTTTTGTTTCATGGCATATCAACCTTTTTTTAGATCATTTAATTAATGCCATGGACAATCATTTTTTGATGAAATGTGAATGTGCACTATTTAATCGATAGCTGGAGATGTGTGGATTCATACCTTTTCCAAGGGTATGTTGAAGAAAATGATGATAATAATCATGAGTGAAGGTGATGATGGTGACGCTGGTAGTGGTGATAGGTGGTGGTGGTGGTGATAAAGTGTGAGGTGATAGTGGTGATGATGATGATAGTGGTGAAGTGATAATGATGATAGTGATTGTGGTAAAGATGATGATTTAAAATGGAACTGTCGAGGAGAGGCTAGAGAGAGAGAGAGAGAGCGCTTTCTGAGCGCCCTCCTCGACAGTTCGTTTTTAAATCATCATCATCTTTACCACAATCACTATCATCATTATGACTTCAATCATCATCATCATCACCACTATCATCATCACCACTCTCTCTTCTCTTCCACAACTGCCTGTGTTTTTTTTTTGTTTTTTGTTTTTTTTTACTACTGACAACTATTTTAACTTGTTTTTAAAAAATCAACCTACAAAAAACACAACTAAATAAAATAATGAATGCTGGCTGTTCTTCTCTTTTGTTGACTAATTGAATTTTCTTTCTATTATTTTTTTTCTTTGTCCTTTTCTTGTTTGTGCGTTTATTTTTTGTGTTGCTAAACTTAAACTTTACTGTTAATGACCGAGGAGTGTGTGGGTGAGTGAGTGAGTGAGTGAGTGAGTGACAAACCTGAGATCAATACAAACTTTAAACAAATTTTAGCTTTTAATTTTTTGTTTATTTTGATGCTAGAAGTTACACACCAAAAAACACTATATTATCAGAACCACCACAACCAGCTAACAACAACCACTTTTTTAAGAGTAAAAAAAAATAAAAATTAATCAAAAGTAAACTAAACTAATAGGAATGAAATCACCTTCTAAAAAAGGCAATAATAATAATAATAATAATAATAATAATAATAATAATAAGATAAATAATAATATTAATAATAATATTAATAATAATAGTATTATTAATAATAATAATAATAATAATAATAATGTTAATAATAATAATAATGATAATAATAATGTTAATAATAATGATAATAATAATAACAATAATAATAATAATAATGATAATAAAATTGTTAATATTAATAATAATATTGATAATAATGTCTATAATAATAATGTCTATAATAATAATGTCTATAATAATAATAATAATAATAATAATAATAATAATAATAATAATAATAATAATAATCTTCAGTTTGAATTCGTCTGTAATTCTTATGCAACCTTGACACAAACTGGCTGACTGACGATGAGAAAGAATAGTGTCAGTGGAGATTGGGCCCACTGCCACCCCACCCCACTCACAGTGGGGTGGCAGTGCTTTATTTATTTTTTTCTTGTAGGGTTTTATCAATAAATTTTTCAAATGTTACCCCATAAAAAAAAAAAAAGTTAATAATCATATTAACAAACTGGAAAATAGAGTTGACTAATAAAAATTTGTTTTAATGACTAAACTCCTAAAGCATGTAAATTTTAAAGCAAGATGCGAGCGAGAAGAAGAAGCAGTGGGTATATTTAAGAGAAAGAGAGGACGAAGAGTCGGAAAGAGAGAAAGATAAATTAATAAATATAGGAAGGGTAGATATAATAAATAGAGGTATGGGTGGAAAAAACAAATCTAGAAGACAGAGGAGGAAAGAGAAATTAGAGAGAGAAATAATATGGACATAATCAAGGAAGAGTTAGTAGTTTTTAAGTAAAAGTAGGAAGTAAGTGGTATTAAAAACGTATAATTTTAAAATTGTTTAAAGTTTATAGAGTCTAAAAAAATATTAATTAATAGAAAAAATACGATGAATTTCAAAGATTTTAGGACAGTTGAAGGCATTTCAGTTTTTACGCAACAACGGCTATCATTAGCGAAAAACACGGAAATGTTGCAAGCTTAGTCGTACGTGGCAGCCATCTTGCAGTGCCACTGGCCACGGATTCGAAACTAGCTGTTCCCTTTCTTTTTAGATCGCTTACTTTTCTAGTTTTTTTTTCCTTCCTCGTTCTAAATCATCTGGCACAGACCCTTAGGTTTACATTTGGCCAATCAACTTGACAGAGGATCGTCTGTGCCAGATATCTAATCAGTAGAGGTGATAAACTTTTTAACAAAAAAAAGTCCGTAATAATTTGCAATGGCCGGTCGTCTGCCTGCCGTTGTCATAGATAATGGCACCGGGTAAGTCTCGCCTTTTTTTGCCTTTTTTACTCTCATTAATGATACCGAATTAATATCCATGTAGTATTTAAATGATCATTATTTATCTATTGATCCTAACCAATTCTTAGATTCGTCTGTTTTCTATTTTCTATAGGATTAATTCTCTAAAATGTTGTCTGTTTTTAGATGTGTTAAAAATGTCAGTTGATTTCCATGCTTCTTATACACAACCTTCTGAATTAATTTATTCTCATGAAGATTTATTCTTAATCTAATATATTGTTTTAGGAGATTTGCCTTTGTATAACATTTAATCATTATTTTCACCATTTGTACTTATTTTAAATAGTTGAAAGTAAATATAAAAACCACATCCTACTCCATTTTTACATAGTAGCGACAGTCGACACGTTTTTTTTGTTTGTTTTATTGTTTGTTTTTATTAGAATTAAAATTTCAAGTTATCGTTAAATTATAACTTAGAATTTTATCGATCTATTCAATTTATTGTCTTTCTAGTAAATCATACTGATTTTTAAAAATCTTATCTGTTGAGAATTAATATTTGATTGTTTGGTTTCACAATAAATGCATTTGAAAAGGTGATTTTGAATCTTAAAATTAATGTCAATTTTGAAAATTAAATCAATTCTTAACGTTTTATAATTGTTTATCTTAAAAATTTAATCTGTGAATGAGAATTCCTAATGTTTATATTTCGTCTCTCACAATCACAAACAACCACACACCCCTAATTAAATTTACTCACTAACCGTCAACAGTAACAAACACACACAACACGTTAATATCTAAAATTTGAAAACAAATGGGTATTTTTACTTCTAATTAAAAATATTTTGCATTTACAGAAATAATATTTAAAAAAAAATATTCACAAGCATATAAAAAAAAGATTTTAATTTTATTTTTCATCTCAAACTTTTTTTGCAACCTCACCTCGTGATCATTATCGTCACGTTATAAGTTTTAGCTGAAATCAAAGTTTAAATAAAAATAAATTTGAATAAGTGGTTAAACATCTTTATTAGTATCTTTAAAATGCTCTTTCTACTAATAAATAAATAAATCAAATGATCTAATTAATTAAATTAAACAAAAGTTATTCTGTATTTTGAAATATTAAAGAAACCGGAACCGAACCAGTTTTTTCGTGAATTTTTTTAAGTAGGTGTGTCTGTAAAATTTTGTTTTTTACATTTTCTTGTGATGACATTCGAGTTGTAAAAAGACTACAAACTTTAGTAGTTAGTTAGTTTGTTAGTATAAATAGTTAGATCAGGCATGCTATTGAGACCATAAGTTTTAGTTTTTAACTCTTTTAGCCATCTGAATAATTTTCAAAGTGTTTAGTGTTTTTTTTTTATCTTTTTTTAAAAAATAGTATTTGAGGAAAACGCCCTATCCTTGAACAAACAAACGTTTTTTGTTTAGTGGTAAATATTACTATTATTATTATTAATGTAATGTTCAAAACTAATAAAAACTTTTGTGAGAGTTAGTTGCAGTTGCCAGTTGCAATGAATTTAAATAGTGAATGAACGAATTAACACATAAAAAAAAAAAAACAATAAAAAAAAACAACACACATAACAAAGGAAAACAACGGCCTTCAAATCTTTTTTTTTTTTTGCTTCCAAATCATATTTTTTATTTACCTGGTTTTTAATTTGATATCTCTTATGAATTTTTATTTCATTTTTATTTTTAATACTTTATGGGCGTATAATCGTAGCATTTTCTCTATCTTCTGATTATAATAAGTGAAGAAAAAAAAATACGGTGCATAAACCCATGCCTGCCTGCACATCACAGGTGGTTTAGTTTTTTTGTCCTCAGAAAAAAACAAAAAAACATTAATTATTTTTTTCTTACTAAATATATTCAACTTGCAACAATCCCTTTGGGGGGGGGTAGTTTTTGGCTTAAATGAATGAAGAATTTAAATGTAGAACAATTCACATTAAATGAATGCACATTATTGCATTCATTATCATTGAAACAAACTAGTGATTTTTTTCTTCCTTGTTTGGCAAAAATACATTCGTTGCTTATTTGTCCTCTTCTTCTGGCTTCTATTTTATTGATATCATTTCAGTAAACAAAATCTTGTTTTCACAAAGAAAAGATAATGCATTTTTGGGAGTGTCAAACATTGCATGCTGCTGCTCTGCATGAGAGGCAGATAACATCCTCTGACAGAGAAAAAAAAACAAAACAAAACAAAACAAAAACGGGGAGGGTTCTTTATGGTGAAAGGAAAGAAGGAAGAAGGAAATAACAACTGTTTAGTCAGCCTTTTCTTCCTTCACTTCCAAATTTTTGTTCAGGAATATCTTCTTTTTTATCTGATGACTGGTTTCAATGGTTTTGTTTGCTTAACCCAAACCTGTGCATCATCATCATCATGCTTGGTTACACTACAGTGTGTGATGGTGGTGTGTCGTCAAGGCCTTGCTTAGGACCCCTGCATACCCCGCAATTGTGGGGGAGGCACAAGCTCCCTAGGAGCCTCAAAACTTTTGTAATGCAAAAATCTACCAAAATGATTGTTAGGATTAAATAGAAAACTTTGAAATAAACATCTATCAATCCATCTATCTTTCTACCTATCTCTCTCTATGAAGTCGAAGGCTCCAGTTTGTTGAGGGGGTGCAACTTGTCTTTTTAGGGTATAGGGGCCGCAAGGCACATTAGGGGCCGAAGGGTTAGGGTTAGCAAAGGCACTGTGTGTCGTCGTACTTATTACTAACGTGTTTTTTTTGTCTCTTTTGTAAATTATTAGCAACATGACTGACTTTTTTTTCAATTAAGTTTCAAGACATTTTTCGTGACCACCCACTTTTATTGATAGTAAACACACTTTAAACTCTAGTCCACTTCGAAGTAATCTCTTTGGGTTGCAATGCCAATGAATGCACTGCACTGCACTGTGCACTAGTGCTAGTGACTAGCACTCACTACTGTTTCGGGTGACTAATTGCTCTGCTGCTGTGCTTGCTTTGGACTTGTACTTTTCCAACAACCTCTGGAAGGCCCCATGAAAGTCATTGTGTGGAGGATAGGGGGCTTGTCAATTAATCTCATCATCACAGATTTCATCTCCTCGGTTGTCTAGTACTTAGGGAATAAACGTACAGGGACCAATGTCTGGCATAGAGAGGGTGAGAAGAGGAACTGTCTCTCTTGATGCCTATCTTGGTTAAAGTCTGTGACAAGGATGGAGTTGGAGTTCTCTGCAAGCTGGCTACATCCTTCAGACAAAGAAAGCGCAAATCTCCATCTTCAGTTCCTTGCGAATAATTGTGTGTCAGTTCTCACAATGACATCAACAAACTGAACTACTTCAGTTCACTTATTGTCACTTACCCATGCACTTCAGTTCACTTATTGTTCTTACCCATGAAATTCTTGATTTGACAAATCAATTCTGGTGTTTTGACTGCTTTATTCCTTCCACATCTCTCACCCTCAATCACAGACTACTCCCCTGTCTTCCTTGAATCTCTTTCATCTTTGAATCGCTCAAAAATTGATGCTCGATTCATGCAAGATGGTTCAAAGCAACCTGTAGAAGCATTATTCATTCCATTATTGTGGCATTTTCCCCCAAATATTTTGTTGCATATCGTTTTTACAAATAGTCCTAGGTTTTGAAACTCACTGGCTGTAACAATAATCAGGCTTTAGTTGGGTGTATTTCAATTCCTTCTGTGGTAACTGTTCATTTGAACCTGAAATCATAAATATTGATCTGTCATCTCATAAAATGTATAGCAACAACAGAATTTTCAAGAATTCACGACAATTTAAATGTCCTTAGAAAACAAGTCTGGAAAATTATTGAAAGCATCTTCTTCACCTATTTATTACAATAGCGAGTGGAGTGCAAGTGAAGTGGGAAGTGCACTCACTGCTACCTACAGTGATCTCTGACCATTAAGTTCATCATAGAATATTTGAATAAAAGGCTGGCAGGCTGGTGGACTGACTACATTACATTCTCTGGGTAGTCAGAGTGTCCAGTCATTCATTGTCAGTGTTGTTAGATCAACAGTCAACACACACTGACTATTTTTTGTTGTTTGAGTTTGCACACAATGTACACTAAACACACACAGCCACTAAGAAGTCACAGACAACAACAGAGCAAGCATAGATTTCTGTATTTTGGGATTATTCAAGCAAAAAGAAACACTGACAAGTTAAGCCCAACATTGCTTGAAAAAAAGTGGGGTCACTCAGAGGGAAAACTAAATAATTTGATTTAATTTAATTTTTTTCCATTTAAACATTTCATAAAAACAATGTAAAAATCACAAAAATGAAAGTTTTAAGCTTTCTAAACCTCACAGTTACACAAAAAACATTAAGGTTTCGAGTTGTTTAAACTTTTTCTGTTGTTCGTTCAATGCAAATGGTTGTTTTGGTTCATTCATGTTCTTTTGTTGAACCAAGTAAATAATGGAGTTGTTGTTGTTGTGTAGGCGGAAGTCAAATTAAATTATGTAAATCTTTTTTTTTTCTAAATATCAATGATAATGACTAAAACTACAGTTTTTATACCCTTTCTTGGAATTAATACCCTTTCTTGGAATTAAAACATTTTTACCATTATTTTTGATGCCATGTTTACTCAATAGAATTAAGAGTTATCTTTCATTTCATTTACTTATTCATTTATTTTATATATTTTTAAAAATTAAATACTTATTTTTCGGGAATTTTTTTTCTGTTCATTATTTTCTTAAAAACATTTTAATAACATTTTGACTCTAAGCAAAATTTGAGTAATCCTTTGGACCCAAAGAGGCCGATATATCGGCCCTGTCAACATAAGGCAAATGAAGACACACCAATATTTTGGCTTTAATACGTTCCTCTAATATAACGACTCTCAGTGACTACTTGGTAATTTTGCTAAGTCGGGGTTCAAAGGATCAATGCTTTCTTCAAGATTTTAAATTTTGCTCTTAAAATAAAATTTACATTGGTTTCATTTTTTTTCCATATCTTTCAAATAATAAAAATAGTTTATAAAATCGTGGTAATTATGATTTTTAAGTAATTAGAGAGGAAAAAAATCTTTTGAATTATTAAATTCTAAAATTTTAATATTTTATCAAAACCGTTCGCGTTTTTGTCTTAGGTTTTAATTAACTAAACTTCATGGTAGTGTATGCGCATGCGTGGTTATTTGATATATTGAGAAAATTATAGCGGATACTAAGGTACTTGCTGATAGGTGTACAAAACAAGTGTCTAATTTTTTTGTTTTTAAAGAATAATCATTAAAACGATATTATTTTAAACATCGTAAAAATTGTCGGATATTGTAAAAGTTTTGATTTCTGCGTGCATAATTCTCAAAAGTTGGATTTTGTTTTCGAATGAACAACCACCATAAACCAATAACATTAAGTAATTTTGATACGCCACTCACTCACTTTCACTCCACTCCAACTCCACTCCCTCTCACATTTTTAAAATTCAAAACTTCCGTTTATATTAATGTGTTGTCTTTTGATAAAAAAAATTACCGACTGAACAGGATTGTAGTTTAGTTTATCGTTCTGTCAAGCAAGAAGAGCTAAAAAATCTTGGAACGGAAGTACTTTACAGATTGTTTTTATGCGAATATCGTGTGTAAGCGTGAGTGCGTGAGCGTGCGGTACCAGTGCACTCACTTGTCTATGCATTCAGTTCAGTTCAGTACTACTTGGCTACAGTCAATGTGCTCTGTGGCTGTGCTTGCTTGTGCTTGCTTGTGCTCTCTGTGGCCTGTGTTTATGCACTGTTTGTGGCTCTGAGTGCTGTCTGCTGCTTCTTGTGCTGTCAGTCAAGTTTCAAGTTGTTTGGACTTTATTGGTTTTTAGAATGAAAATTTTAATTCATTGCCAATAATGTTAATTAATTAAAATACTTTAAAAATTGGTTTCCCCCCAATTATTTTCGTTAATGGTTTTAATTCGTCGTTGTAAATAATTTAAAAACTACCAAATAGAGAGCACACACACACACACACACACACACACACACCACCACCACCACCACCACCACCACCAAATACAGTACAGTCAGTACAATTTAAATGGTTAGTATTACTACTAGTTACTATTACTACTGGTGGTGACTGGTGATCATAGTTGACTTTTTAAACCATAAAGGTCTTTTTAAGGGTTTTGCTTGAAGATTTTGCGATTTTAATTTTTTTTATTCAAACTGTTTAAACAACAATTAACTTGTTTATGAAGTTTCTCAGCAGAACACAAAATAAAAATTGAAAACAAATTGATGGATGCTAGAACTAGTGTAGTGATCATTAACTATTTTTTTTCTAATAAACTAAACTGTATTTTGTTAAACAACCTTTTTCAATGACTTTTACATCATCACCACCACCACCACACACACACTACTTCCAATTATCTTTTTTAAGGCCCACACGCTTTCGCATACAATAGTGTATTTGTTTTATAGCCTCCTGGTGTTGTTCGTTTATAGCCGTTCGTTCGTGTGTGTTAACTTCCTGACTTTTGCAGGCAGCAGTTGTTGCTCCTTTTTATTCCCTCCACACTCTCTCCACCCATTCAATGACCAGTTACCACCTTCTTCCACGTTTTTTTTTTATCTCTCTAACCCCGATTCTTTCTTTCGTCCCATTTTGGCAGAAGAATAATCTCCAATAATCGAAATGGAGTTTGGCATCATCCTACTACAATCCATCGTGGCCTTGTGTTTAGTGTTTAATGAAGCTACTTAACTCTCAGTAGCAGCAGCAGTCAGCTGAGGTGTGGACAACAAATTTGCATGGATGATGAATAAATGCTATGTTGTTATTCCCAACCCGTCTCCGCTCACCCGACTCTCTTAAAAATCCATTTGGCTTCTCACTTTTGATTGTTTCTGTTTTGCGGCATATCAACCTTTTTAAGTCATTTAATGCTGAGAAAAATCATTTTTTGATAAACGTTCTTTTTTTTCACGCATATATTTTTTTTATAACACTATGCTCAAAGCTGAAGGGAATGTGGGGGATTTATACTTTTCCCAAGAATATTATTGTGAATGCAAATGGAACAACTGGGATTCTAACTCGTGTGTTTTGAAGTTCGACTGCCTATCCACTGTCCCAAGTGGAGTTACCCCTCACTTTTAAAGAAAATAAATATGAAAATAGAAATAATCATTGCCTCCTCACCCCTTTCTTTTTTTTTGTTTTTTACTTTTGCTAACAAAATAAAAAGATTGTTTTTCGAAATCCTTGAGATGAGGTATGATAAATATTTTTAGGGGAATTTTTCGGACAATTGTCCTCATCTTTATTTTTATATTTTTTTTTAATCACTACGTTTCGACCGGGTGAACCTTCGGTCTTCATCGGGTGGGGAGGTTATTGTGTTCATGTTTTTCAATTTTTAATGTTTGTGTTGTTGTACCATAGGTACAAGGGGATCAGGATATCCACAAGGCCTATCAATAAAATGTAAATGTACCTTAAGTACGGAAGGATCAGTCTTGTTGTTGCTATAGTTAGGCACAAGGCTTTGTTTACGGGCTCTCTACATATCTGGGCTTTTGAGTGTTGTCATTCACCTAGGTGAGTTGCTCTTCCGAGTTAACGAGCACTATCTACCTGAGGTAGCTAAAGGTGAATTTAATGTTTGGACTGGGATTTGAACTCGCGTAAAAGGCTTTCCGACAGTATTTTTAAATGAACAGTATTAATTACAATTAGAAATTAACAACAATAAATAATTTGGATATTTGCATATAGATCTATTTCATTCTTCCAGAAATCATCAGTGCAACTCGTCCAAATTAGATATATATAAAATAGAATAAAATTCGATATATATAAATTATATCTAAAATTTGAATTGTCCTCATAGCCTGGTGGTTTTAGACGTCAATCTCTGATCATTAAGGTATTCGGTTCGAATTTGGACGAGTTGCACTGAGGATTTCTGGAAGAATGAAATAGATCTATGTGCAAATATCCAAATTATTTATTGTTATTAATTTCTAATTGTAATTAATACGGTTCATTTATTTAGAAAAAATACTATCGGAAATATAGTTCCATTAATAATAATAAATGATTTTGTTGAAAAAAAAAAAAAAAAGGATGTCAAAATCCACCCATCCGTCTCTTCACATGTTCATCTCACTGTCTCTGTATTTACCATCCATCATATAATCTAATCTATTATAAATAGACAGCCACGGTGGAGTACTGGTAAAAGCTTGGGCTCTGGAATCGTATTACGCGAGTTCAAATCCCAGTCAAAACCATTGCAGATGGGACTCATTTACTCAAGAGAATATCTCATCAAGTGAAAGGCAACACTGATTTCAAAAGCCCTGTGGCCTCCTCTGATGCCAGTCGTTGCTGGGTTCGCTCCACTGGATGTGGGCATTGGATCCTCAGAGAGTGTCTATCAGATGCGCAACAGATAATGCACCAATAATAACTGCGCTAGCGGTTGGGCGCCAAAGTGGAACACTGAAGCCCAAACTAGTCGAGTCTGACTGACTGCAGATTATTTATTAGTCTAATTTATTAAACTAGCAGTAATGCCTAGCCTTCCCCCAGGGTGCCATTTGACCCCTTAGCAGTTATTTTCCGAGTAAAAACCCAATTCGAATTTGATCAATGGATTCAAATACCTCTTATATCGAATTTCGAGTCTCTAAACCAAAAACTGGCAAAGTAGTTTAGGGATCAATATTCATAAATTTTGGCACAATTCATTTAATAGTAGACTGTAAGGATGCCCAAAATGTTATTCAAATTGAATCATTTTATTTCTAGAAGCTGATTTTTTTTTTCGATTATCAATAAGTATCAGGGGGTATTCCGAAACAATACTTTTCTAACAACAACAACCATAGACACATTAGGTAGAACTGTGGGAAATATGAAGAAAATTAGCCCAGTCGTTTTGGATATGATTGATTTGATTTGGGATTTAACGGCATAGCAACGACTTCGGTGTCATTTAATACCAGAATGGTATTTTGTTTATGTTTGATTGATTCTCTTAAGTTTCTATTATAAAAGTTGATTATTCATTTGTTAGTTATTTTTATTTTGCTTGTTTTGTCAGGAGTCGTTTTTTTTTAATACTTTGCTGATATTTGTTGTTTAGAGAAGTATGAATAAGATTGATAGATATTCAGTGACATGGTTTGAATAATAATTGATTTATATATAAATATATTTCAAGGTACCTTTATCGAATTTTAGTACAATATGACAAAGAAAATGAATTTTGTTTTTTTGGTGTAAAACAAATTCCAAAATAAAATAAAAGATCGATTTATGAAAATGATATTTTTTAAACTGTGTACATTTTAAAATACTTTTTGACCAGCCTAAATTAAAACCTTTTCCAAAATAAATGATTATACTTTTTTTTTGTTCTGTTTTGTTTTGTTTTTTAGGCTTTTTACTAAAGAAAAAAAAGTCAATTTCCCCAAGCAATTTCAGCATCCCTGCTGTTAGTTTAGATATAAGTTTTCTGTGGCGTTCTCTAGATCGACGAAAAATGTTTAGGCAAATCCCATAATTGCAACAGAGATTTTACTAAAAAAAAAAATTCTTTAGTTTTTATCTTTACTTTTACTGTCTGGTCGGTGTAAAAAAAAATATATGTATATATTAAAAACTAAAAAACTAGCTACGCACAGTTTTTAATTTATTTTTTTTTATCAATTTTTATGTATTTCTCTTTTTTTTTTGTATTTCATGACAGATGCCATATTTTTTTTATTTATTTTTTTTATTTTTCATCTTTAAAAGGCGCCGTTTTTAAAGCTTCGGGTTAAATGATTCTCTACTCAGATTTTTATCATCATCGTCATCACCATAATCATCATCATCATCATCATCATCATCATCAACATTATCATCGTCACCATCATTATCATCATCATCAACATCATCATCATCAGCATCATCATCATCAACATCATCATAATCATCATTGTCATCATCATCATCATCATCATCATCATGACCATCATCGTCATCATCATCATCATCCTCATTGTCATAATCATCATCATCTTAGTCATCATCGTCATCATCATCACCATCATCATCATGGACGTCGCAGTAGTTATTGTAATAGTGTTAGTAGTGGTAATGATAATCTGCAGTCTGTCAGACTTGACTATGACCAGTTGGGGCTTCCGTATTTCACCTTGGCGCCCGACTCGCTAGCGCAGTTATTATTGGCGCTGTATCTGTTGCGCATCAGATAGACGCCCTCTGAGCCTCCAATGTCCAGATCTAGTGGAGCAAACCTGCGACGACTGGCAGCAGAGAAGGCCGCAGGGCTTTTGAAATCAGTGTTGCTTTTCACCCCCCGAGTTAAAGAGCCCCAACTGCCTGAGACAGCGAAAGTGAATGCAACTCATCTAGGTGACGGGCAACACTGAATGCAAAACACCCAGGTATCTTGATGTAAAAATGGCCTTGTGCCTAACTTGGGTTTGTGCTCGATTAAGTAAATGTAATACTTGCATACATACATACATACATACATACATACATACATACAAGACAAATTAGTTTCTTTATATATCTGTTTATAATCTATTCATTTCTTTTATTTATATATATATACTAGCTGTCCCCTGCCACGCGTTGCCGTGGCTTCATTCGTTTAAATCGATTATCACCCTCCATTTGAACTCTGGCAGTGCGAATTTTCTTTTAATAATATTTTTTTTTATCGAAAAATATAGAAATTTGACATTTTTATTTAAATTTCAATTGGTTAAATTTTCTTTTAATTCTTTGGAC
>JAUZSX010147859.1:0-17169 GCA_034780655.1 Idiosepius hallami
AACAACAAAAACAAATGTTAACATTTAAGTATTATTGTGTGTGTGTGTGTGTGTGTGTGTGTGTGTGTGTGTGTGTGTGTGTGTGTGTGTGTGTGTGTGTAAAAGGAGTGAGAAAAAGAAAGATGAACACATTAAACACACGTATTTTGATAAAGGCTGAGAAACAAATTTGAAATAAAAAGTGGTTATTTGTTTAATCAAAATGGAGGAAAGAAAGAGAAAGAAAGAGAAAGAAAGAGAATCTAGTGCATTGGAGTTAGCAGCTGCAAAAAAAAAAATAATGTAAAAAGCCAAGTTATCTAGTAGGTCTATCTATGGTTACTCCATCTTCACTAAATTCTCAGAGTGTGACATAACTATGCCACACACATATACACACCCCTCTCTCTTTACTTTTCTTATAAGATATATTTGAAACTCTGAAGCTCCTGTAAAAAAATTATGAATACAAAAAAAAATAAAAATAAGAGAACAAAAAAAGAAACAACAAAGTAGGTCAGATAAATTTTGAAAATAATTTACTTCTTGGAGCAATAAAGATCTTTTTTATGGAGATAATGAGAAAAAGAACTGTTAACTCGTTTACTTTAAAATCTTTCTATTGTTTCTAAATATTTTTTTCACATTCTATTGGCAAATAAATTTTTCACAGTTTGATCTTTAATGATGAATGCTTGTATTATGTAATCATAACTTCAAAATCTTAGTCACTCAATTAGGTTCATATTCAGCCTAATAACTTTCCCTAAATTATGCATTTTTATTTTTCGGAATCCTTGTGATAAATTATGATAAATTCTACAATGACTTCTACAATACAATCTGACCATTGTTCTCATCCTTATGAATCAATTTCGGTCACTTGATGAAGACCGAAGGGTAATTTGGTCAAAACTTAGTGAGACAGAGAATAATAAGGATGAAGACAATAGTATGAATAATACTTACAGAAGTTATGTATTATTAATCCTTATGCAACATCATACTGCTTCCAGCTATAGGTTAACTTGTGAAACTGATTATTCAAACCAAGTTTATTTGTAAAGTTTTTTTGCATTAAACGACTGAAAGCATTGATATGCAATTGAAATAGTCAACCAAATCTAATCTTTAATTATTGAATAACCATGTGAAAAAAAGTTTCTCCTCATTCAATTTCAGAAAATATTCAACAAGGATTTTCATATTTAGTCACTTGTTTTGTGACTATTTTTTAAATCTAAACATGAAGAAAAAGCATTTTCTTCCTCAAATCAGACCATTCAATACAAAATTTATTTAACATAACTTTTTTTCCTTTACTATCTATTAATGTTGTTTTTATAAAGTTATATTCAATTTAAACTAAACCCTAAAAACAATGCATTTGAATTCAGTAGCTCAAAGGCTCCTAATTTTTTCAGGTAACACATGTTGACTAAAGAAGACCAACAAAAATGTGAATACAAAAATCAATAACAGAATAATTGTCAAACTGAATTATATCCCTTTGAACACATCAATCCAGACTAAAAGATTTTAACAAAAAAAAATAAAAACATCTGTAAAGGCATCATGTTTGACAAGTGGGATCTGAAGAAGGTTAAAGAGCATAATGGCTGGAATGTATATAAAACAGTGAAGATTAGAAAAAAAAGTTTGAATAATCTAAATAATGCTAGTTGTTAAGCCACAGGGAGAGTTTGTGCGAGAGAAGCATTTGGTCAATGCAAGGACCATCCAAATTAGCTTAAAAGTCCTGGTGAAGATCCTAACTATGACTCATTTTTTTTGCATCACCTCACAAACGCTCTGGTTATCACCCACTGCGATGTTATCAAACCTGAGATACCGTCGCTCTTATAGGAGGTGCAGCATAGGCAAAAAACATACTATTGTTGGTCATAAGATGCCATAGTTCAAGCTTTATAGCATTGTTGGTTAGTCAGGATAGCTGCTTGCCTTAACTGAAGCCTCATCGAAAAAATTGGAAGATTTAGAGGGGCTGACTTTTTGTTATAATTTTTTCTAAAAATTGTTTTAGGCTTAGTATTTCTTTTTCCACCTTTGTTTTCAGTCTTGCTTCTTTTTTTAGATATATAGATCTGTCTTAGCTTCAATATGATTGCAGAGAACTGTAACCATATATTATTCTTTATCAAATCAAAATAAAATAAAAGCGTCTTAAATCTAATCAATGAGTATAACACATATTAAGTTGTTCCTTGTTGATTAGATTTTGAAACCTTATACGAAGGTAAATCAAAAGTTCTAAGACAAATGACGTGAACTTATTCGGAGTGGAAATAGAGCAACAAAATTTTATCAAGAAGGGAATTTTTAGATGGAAACATCACTTGCAGAAGTGTATTGAGTTAGTTGGTACTTATGTAGAAAAATAATTTTGCAACTTTCATTTTCTCCAATTTTTCTCAAAACTTTTTGATTTGCCCTCATATTTTAGGAAACTAAAAATTTAGATGATATTAGAATATAAGTAAACTGTTAACAGATTTTTACATTCTATTTTTTTTTCAATTCCATTTGGAGCTAAAGGATCCACCTTTTTTCGGTTCCCAATAAAATACTTCTCAGCTATTTTATTTCTGTCTCATTATATTCTTGTTTACAATAGTTTTTTTTTTGTTTTTTTTTACCAAATTCTTTGTCTATTCAAAATACTTGAATGGAATTTACAGAAATGTGTTTCGAGCATTGAAACCACAACATATGCAAAGGGCAAAGTAATCTCATAGTAGTTGCAGTGGTATTAGTATACTAATGTAAAGGTCAACAACTCTATAAATCTTTAAACATGAAAAGAACTAAATGTATATATAAAACAAACTCCCACAACTATTTTATATACATACTAGCAGAAGTAGCTGACCAAAAGGAAGGAAAGATATTCAGGATGATAAAATATTAGTAAATAACTCAATTCCAATAAATAATACAAATTATTCAGTACTAGCGGATCTTTTTACAACTTTAATAAAAATCGATTGAATGATTTTGTCTTGAGAAATTCATCAAAATTTATAAATTTATTTAAGAGGATTTTTAATCGATTTTAAGTATTCACATTGATGATATAATTCAGAGCTTTTCAAAGTGTGCGGTACCACATTGGCAAGTAAGTAGTCGGATGGGAGGGGGTGTTAAAATTATGAAGGGGCCATTGTGCAAATTCCACAAATTTTAGTAAATTCTCAACCAAGAACAGAGAAGTAGGAAGATTCTAAAAAAAAAAAAAAAAAATTTAAAAAAAAAACCAAACAAACAAGTATCATTAGAGTAATCACATCCTAATAATATTACAGAAATAAGTCTGCACAGGATGTGAGCCATTGACACAAGTCAGGATAGGAGTCAGAGTCTGCCTGCTTACAAACACATAAATAGTATTATAAAACTTATATACATGTATGCAGAAATCACCAACAATCAAGCAATGAAACTCCTCTTACAAATAGTGAGCTCTTTTTCTCTTTTATGCAGACACAAATTCATATGACTAAATAAGGTCATATGTTCTAACTTATAAGCTTATAGATGTATGGAAAGTTCCTAGGGTGTTTATTTAATAGGTACATACTTATCTAATCTTATAGACTAAAGGCCCAACAGTTAATTTCACTCTAAATTCTGTAACCTGCACTGAGGGTGTTAGAAATTAAAGATGTAAGATATTAAAGATGAAAACGAATGCTAATAATCACCTAAACATCATACTATTTTTACCCGAAGCGCGTTTATGAGAATTTAATGAAAACAGCATATTTTAATAAAGTAAAATACAACCATGACAGTTTATTGAAAATAAAAATGAGAATCCCATTTCTCATCATCATTGTTCGTGTCAAGCCGCATGTATCCAATACATTCTCAGCATGTACACTTGCAGCAATCTGTACATTTTACCTTATTTTGGAGACACATACAAATCTTGGGGTCTGTGCAATTAGATTGTTTTTGTTTTTTTTTACATTTTGCAGACCAGTTTTTGCTGAAGGAAGATTTGTAATATTTCTATGTGGTTTGAGCAATAAAGAGAATACAAATATTTTCCTTTGAAAGAAATATTTTATTTTTATCATCTTTACATATTGTGCGTCAATCAGAATTGTCCACTGGCAATAAACATCTTATTGACTGAGCTGCGAGAGGGGTACTGAATTCTCTTTGTTTTCATCATGGAGGGGGGGAGAGAGGAGAGAGAATTAGTGGGAGAGAGAGAGGAGGTTTCTACATAGTAGTTTTTTTATTGAAGTATGGGACATCTTTATTAGCGAGAAGGAGAGAATCAAAAAGATAATGTCTTGTATGGCGGTATTGTTTTTGACCTGATTCTCTTGAACATAAAATAGAGATCATTTGGGTTCACTCCTACAGATTCATCCAGTGGATTACTAATTAGTCACTTTCCATCTTACATTCTAAATAGTCAGGAGCTAGTATAGTTGGATATGTATTATAGGGTTGTTTTATAGACAGCTTTTTTGTCCTAACATTTCTTTCCCTTCCCAATGGTTTTGACTGTGATTAGAACTTTTTATTATTTGTAATGGGATTCTAGAGTTCAAGTTTCTCCCAAGATTATTCTCATCTTTTTGTTGTATTTTCAACATTTGACCTTCAGTTATTGCTTGATTGTTTTGTGTTCAATGGCATATCAACCTTTTCAGGTTATTTTAATGCCTAGAACATTTACCTGCTCCAAGGTATGAATCCACATAGATATGTCAACATGAACGGAAACATACTTAGATTTGAACTAATAATACCCTATGGTTCCAAATCAACTGCCTATCCACTGGGCCACATCAACTGCCCAAGGTTATTAATTGATAAGCCCAAATATGAATAAGATAGATTAGAACAAAACTTAATAGTTCGTAAAACGATAAATCAAATTTCTTTTCACAAATACAGAGGAGTAAAAACTAGTAATAATAATGGAAATAAAGATCTAAAAAATAAATTTTCTATTTAATTATCCTTCATTACTTCATAGCCAAAAATAAAATTGTAACTCACTAATATTCTTAATCATATTTCTTATGTGCTACTATCAGCATGGTAATACACAAGAGAAAATATTGAATGTCATTCTAATTCCTAATGCAGTTATCTATGATATTGATAAAAAGCCTTATCTTAGGAATCCAAGGTGAATTACTGTAACTGTAGCTACCATTGTATTCTTCCTATCTATTTATCTACTGTTTATAAGATGTTAGTAGTTGCAAGACATTCTAAAATACTTTTTTAAAAGAGAAGCAAAGGAATCAAACCCAACCAAAATAATCTAGGGTCCAAGAAAATAACCCCCCTTAAAAACATGCATGCTATAGTGCAAACTGTTAAGTTCATTCGTTTTGTGCTTAATGGCATATCAACCTTTTTAGGTTAATGCCTTGAACAATTACTTTTAATAAATATTATTTTATACACACAGTTTTTTTTTTATAAACATAAGTTGCACTATTTAATCCATAGCTGGAAGGAAGATGGAGATTCATACCTTTTCCAATGGTATTAGTCGATATGTCAACATAGATGGAACAACTTGGATATAAACTCACGCACTACAATTCCAAAATCCGACTGCCTACCCATTGGGGCATATCAATACCCCCCCCAACTATTAGGTAATGTACAAGGGAAGGTTAACATCAATATAAATAAAAGAAGTAATCGATTTGTTTAAGAGTATGTAATCAGATTCAATACCCAAAACAAAATATGTTAAACAAATAAAGAAACAAACCATGTGAATGTGATAAAATAACAATAGTTTCTATAAAGAAAACCTCTCTCTCTGGTATTGAATATAAAGCTATAAATATAGATTCCTCTTGGAAAAGATTAGCAACTGAAAGCAGATTTAAGAGGCTGTCATTGTCGATATATACAACATAAGCATCGGGTTTACTATTAACAACCAGTGCATTATGGGAATTTTACATGGAAAGAAAATGAAAAATGAAGAAAGAAAAAAAAGTTTCAAAATAAAGAAAAACGAATTTATAATATAATAATGAAGTATTTAACAGAAAGAAGAAAATGAGAGAATAAAGTAAAGAAAAAGCAATGGTCAGTTTTATATAGCTTTTATGTGGAAAATAGGAGTATAAAGATTTTACCAATACTGCAAAATCAATAGTTAGATAGGATTAAGTCTGGTTATTGTTTTCAGTAGTATGTTAACTCTTTAAGGTTGTTCAATGCAGTCAGTCCATGAAGCATTTTGTCAATAATCACATACATGAACAAACTCAGTCATATCAACTTAAATTTTGAATGCAAATATCTTATTGGAAAATATACACAAATAATTAGTTAAATATTTCATTCTTTACTGTAATGTGAATGTTTTAATTAATTATATAAGGGATCGGTCTTTTAGTCAAGATAATTAATGCATTTTCTTTTATAAATAAATAGAAAAAAATTAAGATGGTATACATATCAAGCATGTATTGATTAACAAAATCATTTGTATAATATATTCCGAGGATTGTGAATAGAAAGAAAATTTTCCTATCTATGAAGGCGGACAACGAAGATGAAAATACCTTAATAACGGACATTTTGATTTCTTACAAGTTTATTTTGTGAAAATATAGAAAAATGGTTAAATTGCACAAACTTCCAGTTTCTTTTGAAACATTTTCTTTACCTTCTATAAATAGTAATACAAATTTAATTCCATAATATCCTTTTCATTTTAAAACAATTTGGTTTTTGATAATCTGTTGCTTTTATAATTTATCAATTTGGACCATTTAATTCCAGAAATGAATTATTTAGTGTACAGTTTTGTAAATATATTTCTTATAAAAAAAAGTATCTGCTTCTAAACATGAATAGTTGTTAAAAGAACAACAGACATATTGGAAATATCTATGTATGTCCCTTGGGTCTACTATAGTTCAATAATCATTCTATGATAAACTGCTCAATATTGTATAAAGCTTGATCTGCTTTCAATTTTCCATTAGAAATGTTTAATTTTCATATAATCAAATCATAGTCATTGTTTTTTTTTTATTTAATCATATTGCATCTTTATCAAAGTTTGGTTATCAAATTCTTCTTCAGCAATTATATATATCTAATAAAATTAAAAGGCGGCAAGGTGGAGCACTGGTAAAAGCTCGGACTATGGAATCGTATTACACGAGTTCAAATCTCACTCAAAACATTGTATCTACCTTTACCCACTTCGGGCAGATGGAGCTCGTTAACTCAAGAGGGTAGCTTATCTAGGTGAAAGCCAACATTGATTTCAAAAGCCCACAAAAGGTTCTCCAGCTTGGGGGTTGAGCATAGGGTTAGTGACTATCATGCATCCCTAAAGTGCCATTCTCTTCTTATTCATAGACTTCAATGCTTTTGTAATGTAACTTGGATCATTTCATTTTCCCTGAAGTCTTTGATCTGCTCATTAGAAAGCAATTCCATCCGAACATCATTTCTGGATAACATTTCATACAAAGCATCTGTCACTCACCTCATAGCATATCTCTTTGAACAACTTTATATTGCTTGCAAATGCTTTTGATTAATGCTAGTTTCTTAGTAGCAATTCAACTCTTTCCATTCTCTGAGGATGCATTGATTCTTACTAACACTAAATTGAATATGTCACATATCATGGCACTATTCTTTGGTTAATCTTTTGCTTTTATGAAAGAGCTACGACTATGCTTTTCTTAAAAAATATCTAGTCATAGACTTGACTATTTTGCAATTTTACAATTTCCTTTAATTCTGCAGCTATTAGTAATAACTACAGAATTAAAAGCAATGGTAAAATTTCAAAATGATCAAGTAACAAGTAGGGCCAAGACAAGAATATTCTTTAATAAAAGTATATTATCATAGCCCTACTGATGAGTTTCCATAATTTCCTGTTGAGGACAAAATATTTTGGTCAATTCAAAATACTTTCAAGGCCTTGGAATTGACAGCTTCTTGAAATTCTAAACTCTTAAAATATTGCTTTCTGGTTTATATTCTTGACAATTATTATTCCTTTGAAATTTTGGTCAGGAGCTTAGGTTTAAAAATTTCCACTATACATCAATATACAAACTGGTACTGTTAAAGAAAATTATTTGCACATATATAGTAAAACATTTGTCTTGATTGGTTCATGTAAAGTGGTAATGACAATGAATTTTAAAAATGTGCAATTAGAGCTCATAAGAAGTACTCAGAATATAGTGTATGGAGGGAATACTGGTACTGTTGTTGTTGAGCAGGAAGACTTCTCAACCGTTTGGGCATGAATCATTCTTCCTGTTGTTAATAGAGTTTTCTCAATCTCAGAATATTCTGAGATTCCCAGTCCTAACCTTAGGGAATAACTCTAATCTAATACTGCTACAGTATCTTTTTAACCAATTAAATGATTATGCAGTAACTGTTTCTTAAAAATACAAATTCAATATATAATATTAATCAGGTTATATTTACTACAGCTGAAAATTTAAGTCTGAGTATAAACGCAATGGCAACTCTGTAATGTCCACTAAACGCATCAATGGGTTCCAATATCTATAAATACCTATATATGTACATCCATTATACATATCAGCACCAGAGAGTGCCGATATAGAGCAATACTGGCAAGTCTGAATAATAAACAAATGAAAAGTGTGTTTGTGTGAGAGACAGAGACAGAAATGGCTGGTTAGCAGAGCTAGACTGAGATAATTATGGGTTCTCAGGCATAAAATATAATGGGCTCCTTCCCTAAAAATTGTACAGTTAGGTGCAACATGTAAAGGCTGTGCAGTAGGTGATCTATCTAGTAGTCAGCTACGGTCATTAGGCTCACACTATGATGTGCAGACAAAGTGAAATGACATAAGTCAGAATGTATGTATTAGAGTGTATAATAAAGACACGATAATCCTATTGGCAGCCAGGCTGGCCCCTTTGCAGTGCCAAGCCCTCAGGCATAGTCTAATTGACTGATGGTTCAGTTCACCCCAGCTGGTCAGTAACTATGTTGTTTTTTAAAGTTTTTCTTTCATATCAAATCATAAATTTTTAACTAAGTTTGAAAGAAAGATTCAAGAGAAAATAGTAACTGCTTTTGAAAAGTATATAATACTCACAGCGAGTAGTCAAATCAATAGTCTGGAGATATTTTGAGATACTGCTGAGAAACTCAAGGTTAGTGATACTTTATTGATAAAGACTTTGTTGTAAGAAAGACTGTTGTTTACTCAGCAGTGTGTGTGTGTGTGTCTGCGTGCGTGCACAAATGTTGTTTGTTTGTGGTGAATTGGTTTTCTTTAACAGCATATCAATCTTTTTTTTTTACTCGTTAAATGCAGGAGAACAACCATTTTTTCTTGTCTTTCTTTCATTAACTGATAGAAAAAATGTTTTTGATCTGTGGGTACAAAGAATACAGTTTCTGCATTGCATCCACAAAGTGATTGACAGTCCTATATGCATTGATGCAACTAACACCTAATTGCACTTTTTCTTAAAATATTATTCCAATTTTCTTTAAAATCTCAAATATCTATGAAAGAAATTTTTTTTTTGTGCTGTGGAATTAAAATGAATAGAAAAATTGATATTGCTCCATACCCTGAACAAATTAATTAAAAAAAATAAAAAATTGTTTATCGTCATTGTTGTATCTCACAATGCAGAGAAAGCAGGAACACAGCTATTGGGTGAGAATAAGATGAGTATTTATATCAAAGTTGAGGGTTAGTTGTACCAGAAGTGTTAGTAGGGCCATAAGGAGTTGTCTCGGCACTACTCCAAGGTAGCTCTCTCTGAGCACTACAGGCTTGCTGGTCATATGCCTGATGGACGAGTCCATGTTAGCAGTTATCAGGTTGTGTGTCCCCACAAGAGTTATAGATATAAGAGATGTTAAAACAATATTTTAAAAAAAGGCAGCTTAAATTTCTGCTAAGTTTGATACTTAATGATCGTAAGACAAAATAAGTAGAAAAAAAGAGGGAGAGAAAGGGAAAGAGCAACGTTTGGAAGAAGAACTAAAAATCTATTTCAAAGGAATTTATTTTGATCTGCTTAGCCATGCAAGCCTTTCTCTTACAATCTTTCAAAAAAGATCATAGAATATTGTGGTTCATTTATTATTATCATCATCCTTATAATTGTAGCAGAGAGCACATCGAAAGTTATAGGTATAGACAAGATAGATGAAATATGTCAAACATAATTAAATTGCACAAAAAGATTTTTTAAAAACCAAAAAGTTGATTTCCTATTTTTCACACACACACATAGAGGTGGTTTCTCCCGTCAATTTCAAAGTGTGAGCATCTTCAAACCACCTATGGCTGGCAGACTACCGCACAGATTTGTTTATAGTGATGAAGGTTTGTAACACCATCCACACTTCTTGGAACTGCTGATAACACACAGTTTGTGCAAGGTTTGCCATGTACTACATGAGCAACAGACTTCAGGTTTTCCTTCTCATGCCTATTTTACCAAAGACTAAAAGCACATCTATCCCAGTGGTTTAACTGCACGCCTAGATACTAACCTTGGTATTTCCATGTCCTGACGCATTATATATAAGTTTTGTGTAGTTTGGCAGAATGTCATTATTTAAGCAAGTCTCATTGAAAAGAACCTTGAGCCATCTTATCAAAATCTTCCTTTCTATTTTTTAACAAGATTTTTCATCATTTTTAATAACCCACAACAAAAAGCACACAGTAAGAATAGACAATCACCATCCAGAAGATGGTAAAGGAAGACAGAAAATATTTTAAAAATTAGAAGAATTCATAAGAAATTTGGGCCCCAAACCAAAAATCTTGTGAGAGAACAAGAGAAAACAGATCTTGAAAAGGAGGATCAAGGTTAGGTCAAGGTTAGCGCAAGCATGAAACCGACAGTTATCAGTGGCCACAGTTTTCCTGGTTTAGATTTTACCCTTTTACTTTTTACTATACACGCTCTAATACAGATATCGGGCACTCTAACTGTAAATTTGAACAAGGATACATCAACAGATTGATCCCTATCAACAACATTATAAATACTTTGTATCAAGAAAGAGCAATTCAAACATTATCATCTATGTTATAAGAACACATCAACATAAAGTAGGAATATACAGATTTATAGAGCTAGGCAAATGGTATAAATATGGTTAAAAGCAAGTATGTCTGAAATGCTGTATCCAGAATTAATTATCAGTATTGTGAAGTATTGTTTTGCTTCACTGGGGTATTTACGTTAGTAATCTTTACATAGACTGATTGACAACTATTTCCACTTGTGATCATTCAGCCATAACTTATTACAGTTGACGTTACCTGGAAATAAATATGTTAATGTGTAGGTTCAGTAACTTCCTGTGCATACAAATTTAAGTCAATTGAGAATTTCATGCTAAACTGAATGAATCAGTTTTTGTAAATTTCAAATGATTTTTTTTTTGATGGCCAAAGATTTAATGAGCAGTGTTTATCATGACAAAATTGCCTTGATCTTTATTTTAGAAACTATCACAACAATACAAACATTGTAAACTAGTAGGTGTATCCATCCTGTCTAGAAAGCATTTTAGAAACTTAATTCTTTTAGTATGTAGTGAAGATAAAGCTTAAAAAGATAAAGAAAAATGAATTTGTTGAAAACTAAATTTGTTAATTGTATAGGTATTTTTCAGACGTTTGTCCTCAACTTTATTTTTATTTGTTGTACTACGTTTCGGTCAAAATGACCCTCAATCTTCTTCAAGTATAATAAAAAATGAGAACAAAAGTCCCAAAAATACAATTGATCATACCTCATCTCAAGGATTTCGAAAACAAAATTTTTTAAAAATCTAGTTTTTACTTAAACTTTATCATATTAATAATATCAACAAGAGCATCATTATGTTATGAAAACTATGGAAGAAAACTACAGAAGAAAGCATTCAGTAAAGTTTATAACACTAAAAACTGATATTAATTAAGATCAAATCATTAATTATACCATACACATAGAAGGGAGAAAGATGATGATGATGATAAAATTCTTTCCAAGTTTATTATCTTAAAATTTTTTTAGGAACCATCTATTTATAGAAATTTCATATTGCATTAATTACAAAATACACAAAATTAAAAAAAAATAAATCTTTGATAAAAGAAAATGTTTATGATTTACAGGTTAGTGAAGTTTTTAAATATTGATCCTACAAAAAGGAAGAAATGTCTTCTTTGATCCTGAAGTAAGAATTGACCTTCAGAACCAACACATAAATACCTGCTCGCAACATTTTTAATTTTTGTTTTTAGATTGAAAAGGTCACAGTTTTAACAGAAAGTCTTTGTTTGAGTGTAAAAGAATCAAAAGAGATAAAAGTGAGGAAAACTCTCTTTTTTGGTTAATAACATCCACAATATCTTAAAAGGAAATGGTTAAATCAACAAAAATATTTATATTTCTATATTGCACATCTGTTATGTTTTGGAAGTCTCTTTTTACTGTAGTCATAGTGCAGTTCTCCGTATCCGGATAAGCAAATACATGTATTTTAATTTGCATACACTACAACACTGATAATAATCCAAACACTGAGTAAATTTGTGATAAGAAATTCAGTCTTGCGATAAAATAATAATCTTTCATAATAATAATAATAATAATAGTAGTAATTGTTATGGTTGTAGGAATGACTCACTAAACTGGAAATCGCCTTTGACTAATTAACTGCCAGTCAGAGTGTTACCGGAAGTACCCAGAGTCCTACCACTATTGAGTGGAAGGGTGTCACACCAACAGTAATACTTCATGGTTCTTCATGAAAAAAACAAAAGAGAAATAAACTAAGAAATTTTCAGAGATAAATATCCACATAGCTAGGCTATCAACACTGATTTCAAAAGCCCAAAAAAGGGTCCTCCAGTTTGAGGGTGAGCATAGGGCAAGCGACTCTTTCTCGTAAAACAAGTATGCTACAGAAACAGCAAAAAACAAATTTGCTGCCCAACGCACCACTGGGTGTAAAGGTCTGAAAGTGTAAAGGAATGAATGAACCCCATAGCTGGTATTATTTTGCAGTACAGACCATGAAATGTGAAATTCAAACCAGAATTCATTAATTAAATTATGACTACCCAAATTTTGTTTTCCATATGATTAGTTTAGTTATCATTTGCAACCATTTGTTGACATTGCTGCTATACCATATAATCTATGAATGCACAAAAACCAAAAAATAAAAATCATAAAATGTAAATAAAAAAATTGAAAATATTGTAAACATATGTTTAATACTTGAAAGTTACTTGTGCAGAAAAAAATAAAGGACATAGCCAGCCATCAAAACAAGCTCTCTGAACACATACAAAATCTAAAAAGAATTAAAAAAAATAATAAATTGGTAAATAAAATAAAAGATCCAATCCTCCTCCTCTTCTTTTTCTTCTTTTAAACTAGCTTAACAAGATTACTTTGTTTTATAAGAATTTTACACAGATTACAGATTTAACAATGCATGCAATTTATAAAAGGAGAAAAATGATTGAAATATGATGCAAGTCATTATTTGCATAGAATTTGATGTTAGGAGAAAAATAAATTTCATATTGGTGCACCATCCATTCAATCAACAATCATAAGATATATATATATATATATAAATATAAACTGAATAGTAAGTTTTAATGCACATCTCGAACTGATAATACTACAACAAATTCAGATAAACTAGATAGAAAATAGACATCTGTCTTTTATAATATCAATTTACATGTAAAGCTGGAACCAGACAATTTTTCATCTAGGCAAGCTGAGCAATTGTATCAAACTAAAACTAAAAGCCTTAAAATTGAAGACAGAGGAAGGAAAGATGTGTCCAATAAATAGGGATGTGACAATATTCTTTTATTAAAGAATAGGCTTGTCACATCAATAGTTAGGGCTGTGACAACATACTTTTATTCAAAATATTCTTGTCATGAACCTACTAATAATTAAAGAATTAAAAGAAATGTTAAAATCGCAAAATAATTAAATCTGTTACAAAAATAATCTTTAATAAAAGCATATTATCACAGCCATAACTTGGGAAAGTGACTCATCTAGGTTAAAAGCAACACATATTGACCTTGTACCTAACTTGGGTGGGTGATCGACAAAATAAATATAATATTATCACAGCCCTACTAATCAAACACTTATTAAGTCTATACCGGAGTAACAGATTGAAGTAATCAATTTGTAAGGTTTCATTTCTAACCTTAAACTATTTTTCGTAATTAAACCATCATTGACAATGATATTTTATTTATTAATAAATTATAGCTCTTCTGAAGCATCATATAATATATATAATAAATACAATTTTTAAAAAGCTTATTATTTATTCAATACAACACATAATTTAGTCTTAGGGTTTATTATTCAAATAAAGCACTTCATGTTCTCTATCAATACAAAATATTAAAATTTTTAAAAAAATTTTAAAGAAAATAAATAAAGCTAATAACAATGCAACCGCTCTTAAGATATTTTCTTTAAATATATTATTCAATTCTTTAAGCCCTTTAACAAAATTTTAATTTTAACAAAAAAAAAATGGTAATTGATCCTATTCTGACAGAAATGAAAGAATGCAAATCTAAGCAGAACATAAAAAGTTCATTCCAAAATGTTCATTCTTTATTCAAATAACAGGGTATTATGTAAATGATAGAAGCAAACATAGCATTTTGTTCGTGGGTATTATTCTAAAAAACAAATTTAGAAATAAATATCAAATAATATTATTAAGTAAAAAAAAAAAAAAGAAAACAAAACTAATATCAATGTTCATTAAATCTTATTATTTTCAAAAAGTTTCTGCTAACTTAAATGAACTATACAGAAAAAACCAAAAAATTAGAAATCTATAGCTATATAAATTATACAGAAGAATTTTAATAGGATTTGTTTTATAGAAAATTACATAATTGAAATATCATTTCAGGTTAAATAAATTAAGGAAACAAGAAAACTTATTGAGAAATAGATTCCAAAATTTAGATAGATCAATTAAAATGACTGTCCTCCACCAAATGCTATTGAAATTAGGATAAGAAAGAAAAGCAAATTTGCTATATCTATACTTTGTTTTAACGGCATATCAAATTTTTAGGTCAGTCACTTTTTGATAAACTTTCATTTTGATCACACTGGTTTTTGAATAAACGATGTGCACTATTTAACTCATAGCTGAAGGCTAAGGGGGGATTCATGCCTTTCCAGAGACTATTATCTAATTATGAACACAAATGGAACAAGTAGGATTCAAATTTGCATATTACAATTCCAAAGTCCGATGCCTACCCATGAGGCCAAATGAACTAATAGTTGGTATGTATGCAGAGTGAGACAAGCTAGATTTTCTGTATTTTGCATTTTTGTCATAGGCACAGTTGAGAACAAATCTGATATGCAGTGCGAAGTAAATATATTTCTTATATAAATAAATTGTTAGAAAGACAGCCACATGTTACGGATGACATAGAAAAGTAGAATTACATACTTCACTGAAGACTATTCATTTAAAAGTGGTGAAATAACATTAAAACTGAGTATGAGGATTCTGAAATCCAATCTGTTACCTCTGTACTACAGATTTCTATGTATATATGGAAGTAATTATATATATATATTGTAAATAATCCAGGATTCAAAAAAGGATTGCCTCATTTATTGCTGGCAAAAGTGCATTGAAAATGGTGGTGACTATCTAATAAAATTTCTAAAGCACAAAAGTTCACTAGTTTAATAGTATCACTCTTGTCACAGGGGAAGTCACTTGGGACAGTGGTTAGCTAGTATATAGTGAAATAGATGAACAGCAGGAATTAAATGCAACATCTTTTCTTATTCTATTGGCATTCTATATAGAGATACAAAAGAAGCTGAAAACAAGTGGCTCTTCTGCATAATTATGTCAGGAGGATGGTGATGATGATAATGTGAGGATAAAATAATGGTAGTATGATTGTTGTTGTTGTTGTTGTTGTTAAGCAGGAAGTCTTCTTCTATTAACCCATTTGGTGGTAGGATGGTTGAAATGATGGTGATGAGGATGATTCCAAATTATTATTATTATTAATATTATTATAATTATTATTATTATTCCAGAAATATGCGAGTCATTTGAATAAGAAGTATCTGGTAGGATAATCCTTGTAAAAGATGAGAGAAATATTTGCCAATAGAGAGGGTAATGTCCATGGAAGGAAAAGAAGAGAAGAGGAAACAGTAAACAGTTACAATCATCATCATCATAATAAAAGAGAGGGGTATGGGGGTAGTGTGTGTGTGTGTGTGTGTGTGTGTATGTATGTATGTGTGTGTGTGTGTGTGCTGTGTGTGTGTTATTATTTCTACATCATTATCTCGGCGATAGCGTGCTTAACATATCAAAATGTTCTAATTAAAAAGATTGGATCTTTTTAATTCCTAAAAAAAAACTCTTTCGCAGGAATTTGAAAAAAAAAACCAAATAAAAAGGCTTTAAAAGAGAAAAAAAAAAGTATCGAAAAAAAAAAAAAAAGAAGGAAAAATATTTTTCTATTTAATTTCTTTTTTCGAGAATCTTTTTCCTTAAAAGCAGTTTGAAGAAAGAGTTTTTCAAATAAAAAGTGATCCACTCAAAAAGTGAATTCTTTCTCGTAAAATCTATTTCTTGCCGATGGAAATAGAATTAAACGAAAACACTCTTTCGAATTATTCAAACCAATTATTTTTCGCTTTAGAACAGAAAGAGACTTCTTTCTTTCTTTTTTTCCAGAAATATTTATCGTTTTTCCAGTTGGAATTAAACCCGGGCGGAGAGGTCGACTTGGCCCAGTGGATAGGCAACCAGGATTCGGAACCGTGATACGCAAGTTCAAATCCAAGTCGTTCCTTTTAGGTCGACATATCGACTAATGCAGGCAGATGGGACTCGTTAACTCGGGAGAGTAACTCATCTAGGTGAAGGGTAACACTGAATTAAAAAAAGCCCAGGTATATAGAGCACGTAAAATTGCCTTATGCCTAACTTGGTTTGGTGCTCTACCCAAGTAAATATGATATCGACTAATGCGGGCAGCGAAGTTGAAGCATTAGTAAAAGCTCGGGCTCTCGAATCGTATTACGCGAGTTCAAATCCCAGTCGAAACCATTACTTTCACTTTA
>JAUZSX010148076.1:0-17167 GCA_034780655.1 Idiosepius hallami
TGATGGTCTAACTTTAAATATTTAAATATTGATGGTCTAACTTTAAATATTTAAATATTGATGGTCTAACTTTAAATATTTAAATATTGATGGTCTAACTTTAAATATTTAAATATTGATGGTCTAACTTTAAATCTCAATGTTTAAAAAAAAAAAAATTTTTTTTTTCTTCTTAGAAAAATGATTTTTTTTTGTTTTTATTTTTACATACTTTGAAAGAACCCTAGAAATAATTCTGTTTTAATATTTGTTCAGTTTTAATTTTAAAAATCTCTCACACTTTATTTGTTTTACACATTAATCAGCAATATTTTTTACAAGTTTTAAAGTAGGTCACTTAAAGTTACAGACAGGAATATTTTTTTGTTTTGAATAACTTTACATTTTTATAGAAAAAGTATCAACAAATAAAATGAAAGGAATTATAAAAGAAATTTATCAAATTTTTAGACTTATTTTCTTCACATTCAACTTTCTTTGGATTATGCAATTTGCTGTGTTGGAAATGTTCACATAACTTCACATTTAACCATTGATTCAATCTACAGTCTCTAGATTATTGTCATTCTATTAACCACAACAGACTAGCCCTGAATTATATACTTATTAATGTTGCCTTCAAGTGGGATTGAAACTTTCACAATGGCAATAATACTCACTTAAGCTATAATTCTATAGTTTGCACCAAAGGTTTATCAAATAAAATGTTGTGGAAATAACAATAATTAAACTGAGGACAATGGTTTGTAAATTGGATACACAAATTATCAAGCTTCATCTTACAGATTCTGAGAAAAAAGTCTATGGACTTTTCATCACTTGGGATTTTTCAAAATGCTTCAACATGTTTTCTCAAAAAAAAAGATCTTTTTTCACAACATTATATTTGTCTATTTTTTTGGAATTCTTTAGGATGATGATTCTTCATATGTATAGACCCATTTTCGTGAAGAAACCCAAAATTGTCAAACGTCCTAAAAATTTAACATAAAAACATAATTACATAAATAAATGTAATTTTTTTCTTTGGGGTGATTAAGGTTCTTGATATCAGGGTGATTAAATGATCACGTGAAAAAAAAACCCCAAGGGATTAAAAGTCTAGTGATTATATTTCAGTGATTAATAGTCAGGTGATGAAACGTCAGTGATGAAAAGTAAGTAAACTGGGCAAATAGAAATAAGAAAATCATTTATTTTAATTAAAATTCTAAACATCTAATTTGCTTTTAACTTTTTAACAGTTATAATTTATGTTAGCAAATGACC
Source organism: Idiosepius hallami (assembly GCA_034780655.1). Taxonomy (NCBI): domain Eukaryota; kingdom Metazoa; phylum Mollusca; class Cephalopoda; family Idiosepiidae; genus Idiosepius; species Idiosepius hallami. Next base: position 1,270 of record JAUZSX010148076.1, read on the forward strand.
TAAATATGAACACCAGTTGGGACTCTGACTATCAACTGATTGATGAGAGAATTTACAATCATTCACTTATATCCATTAATGCAAGAGATGTTAAATTGTAAATTTATGCTATTAATAAAAAAAGATTTTATTAATAGAAAGCAGTTCCTTATTGTTATTAAAAAACATTTTTTTAAGTTTTCCAACTTAGATAAAATTTGATAAATTAAAAATCTTCACAGGATCCTTTGAATATTGGTAAGCCGTAAAAAATGTAAAAACTTTTATTAACATTCTCATTTTTTTTCTTTTCTATATAAAAAAAAAATCAACCTTAAATAAAGTTAAAAATTATTTTTAACAAAAATGAGCATAATAACGATTAGTGCTCAATTCTTATTGAGATATTTTCAATTGCTCATTTAATTAAAATAAAAAAATCTTCATCTCTCAATAATGAGCAGCAAAAAACAAATCAATTCATTATGGAAATCAAATGGATTTGTTTGGCTTTCAAATTTATTAATTTTTTTAAAACTTTTCTCTGGAAATCAATCAAAATTTTTTGTTGTTGTTTTAAAAAAAAATATTGGTTAAACATTAAAGAATCTTTCATTAGGATTTTTTATTCAAACCCAAGGAGTAAAATTAATTATCAGGGCATAAACATAAAATTTCTAATGGCATTAGGTGACTGTTAGTTTCTTTTATATCATCATCATCATTGGCAGTCACTCGTAGTCAAGTATGACTATCCTCCGTCTTGGTCCTTGTCGACCCTTTCAGGAGGACGCCTACACGTGATGTTTTTTAAATTGGGGAGACTGATGCACCTGCAGTCACCACACGACCTCTTGGCAAAGGATGGCTTTGTTCCAATGGCATGGAGAACCACGACGACTGGAGGCCATTCTCTGTTGTAGCCTTCAACCACCTTCAGTGCCGTTGTGTCATTGTAGACATCATCTGCCACATTTGCCGTTGAGGTCTTGCACTATTTAACCCATAACTGGAGGGAAAATGGGGCATCATACCTTTCTCAACGGTATTAGTCGACAAGTGAACGTAGACGGAACAACTTGGATTCGAACTTATGTAGTATGGTTCCGAAGTCCGATTGTCTATCCACTGAGCCACGCTGACCATCTTTTATATCACTCACTGTTGATCATCAGTCTAAAAGCACATGGGGCCTGATGCACATTCACAAACCCTATATGCACTTAATCAACCATCCGCCCAATGTCTCTTTTGCACTAATGAATTAAACAAAAACTATTTGGCATCACACACACACACACACACACACAAGGAGAGGGGGGGGAATCAGTTTTCAAATGTAGAAGTCAAAGAAGAAGAAAATCTCTTACAAATAAGTGGACAAAAGCAGAATGAAGTGAACAACAAAATTGTTAAATCCTAAATTGATATAAAAGGAGGGAGGGAGGGGGGAATGGTTTCTAGCAAAGAAAATTAGAACAAGATTTATTGTCAACACTTGATGAGACGGGGGGGAGGGAGGGGGGGAGAGTAGAAATAGAGAGAGAGAGAGAGAGAGAGAGAGATCATCAATATTGTTTATTGTTCAGTTGATAAAAACAAAAATGTTTTTTTTTCTTTTTTTTTCCCAAACTAGGTCAGTCTTCATTGGGTTTCTTTGCATAATTTTTGTTGTTAGCTGTTGATTATGGTGGGCGATGAGGGTGGGAGGTGATAGTGGTGCAGTGCACCCTCACCCACCCACTTTCTCTTTTAATCTTAAAAATTACTTCAAACTAAATTGTGTTTAAGAAAGTACAATCCATCAACACCCCCTTCCCACAAACTATTTTCTGATTTTAATACAAAATTTTTACAAACTACAAAAAAAAAAAAAAAAGGAGGAGCCCCAGGGGAACATTTAGAATAAATAATAAAACGGATTGAAATAATTTATTTTTTATTTTTGAGTTGAAGCTTCTTCATAATTCATAACTTTGTCGACTTGACATTTTTCCATCATAGACTGCAAAGACTGGGACAACAAGTCAGCAATAAAGTTCAGATTAAATAAATAAATTAGAATATTGAATTAGAATTCCTTGGTTAAAAATCACAAGGAAAAAACAAAAGGTTAGTCAGTCAGCAGTGTCCGGTCTTTGTCGGTTTAAGAAAGTATTTTGTTCCATTTTTACAGCAGATAAAAAAAATTATATTTTCAATTATGCTGGTAAGAAGAGAATAATTGGATCAAAACTAGTTTTTATAAATAAATTATTGAACATTAAATGACATAATTCCATTATGTAAACATAGAAAACCTTAATAAATTAATCAAATTGTAAAAGGTAAAAGAATAATCTTTACAAAGAAAAGAGAATTATTTTATTTTAGAAAAAGAAAGAAATAAGGAAGGTTCCTTCATAACAGAAAGAAAGATACTTCAACTTAAGTAAACAAAAAAAATGTTAAAAGTTTGTTGAACCCACTCACACACGACGCCAGTCGAGAGAGAGAGAGAGAGAGAGAGAGAGAGAGAGAGAGAGAGAGAGAGAGAGAGAGAGAGAGAGAGAGAGAGAGAGAGTCAACAAAAACCAAGAATAATTTTTTTAGTCAAATAAGATAAAGAATTGAGTCAAAATTAAACAAGAAGAATTTTTTAAAAATCCCTTTTTTCCCCAACAAACTAACAACGAGGCTTAAGACCATTGGTCATCATGGTCGGTATGGTTTTTGAACCTGACCTTGACCTATCAAAATAACTTTTCTTTTTCTTAACAATAAAGTTAAATATTGTCCTTTTTTTCTTTTCATCCATCTATTTACTTTCTATATGGACATGGGGTGAGGGGAGGACAACCATGGAAGAAAAGAAAGAATATTTTACAACAATCAGATTATCTACTTACTACTAGAGACACCCACCCACCCACCTTTATTCAATTTTATAACAATTTAAAAAAAAAAAGTTGCTATTTAAAAATAAAGTTAGTTCTATTTGTCATTTTAAAAACTCTCTCTTTACAGTTGTTTCTGAGACAAAATTAATATATTTTTAAGAAAAAAAAAACTGTTGCAAGTTTTTCTATAAATATGGATGAAATAGATAGGAAATTGTTTTTCGGGGTGGGGGGATTTAAGATCTAACTTGAGCTACTTTATGAGAAAGAAAAAACTCTATGGGAGGGTTAGGGTTAGGGTATTACTGTGGTGGCTCTGATTTGACTATCACTACTCACTCTAGACCAATACACTAGTGGGGAGTGGAGGAAAATCCCTAAGTTGTCGTCAGACACTAGTTACAGTTTCAACAACCATCCGCACTGGCACGACTCACTCCACCCCCAGTAAAGAGGGTGGGGGTATATCTACAGATAGAAGAGGGGGTGGCAGCGGCAAGAATCGAAAGAAAGAAAAAAAAAAAGACTTTTTCTCTCCTCCCCTCTCCCTCCGAAATCGCACTTAGTTTTAAAATAAATTGCCATGAAATGATGCAATGAAACTAATTTCAGTGACGAAAAGAAAGAAAGAAACTTAAAGAGAAAGTTTGTGAGAGAGACAGACAGAGAGGGAGAGGGGAGAGAGCACTAAGGAACAATGAACGTAATTTGGATTTCTTCACAAATATTTTACACAGTTTTGTGTTGTTGTGTCCACCTACACAACACCATAAACATCATAATCGCCCCCTTACAACTGACTTACTGTAGTAGTAAGTAGAATAAGCGAGTGCTCTGTTTTTGTTTTACAAGTTAAATAAAAAAAAAAACAAATGTAGTTAGTTTTAATTCTAGCCGCAAAAGTATTATTGAGAATATGAACAAAACAATAAATGAATAAGAATGAGTGAAATGTACACGACGCAAGCCGCTACGAGTACGGACACCAACAACAACAACACTTAAAAACAAACCATAGTTAAAAGAAAAAAAAAACATAGGATATGGATGGACTGATTTGTTTCGCTTCTTTCGTCACACATTCAGAAACAAATTATTATTTTAATTCCTATTTGGAGAGAAATTCGAATATTTACATTAAAACTTTTACGACTAAGTTTCGCTTCAAGAAGCCGTTTTTTTTCTTTTTCTTTTTCTTAATTTTAAAAATCTAACCCACTTTCTCTTCTCTCTTTAAAATATTAATCTGGGCCCAGAGAATAATAATTTATGGTCCACCTTATAACTTTGACTACAAAAAAGCATTGTGGATAAACACGATGGCTTGTCGTGTTGTGTTAACGTCAGTCTAAGTCCGTTGTGTGTGTGTGTGTGTGTGTTTTTAAATATTAATTTGTTGTACTCTCTCTCACACACACTAAGTATCCAAATAAATTAAAAAGAATTTTAGAAAATGATTCTAAATAATGGAGCCAACCTTTTTTTAGCCAGTGTAGTGAGTGAGTGATTAATTTAAGTAATGAAAACAGGATGATTGTAAATAAATTATTGACATAGAAGGAAAGCAAAGACAAAAAAATCAACAAGAAAAGAAAGGTGTAATCAAAGACACTAATCCAATAATCGGTCATTGTCCCCACCAAAAAAAGGCCATATTTTTAGCACAAGTAGAGCAAAAAAGAAAGCACTCGGCCAGCAGCAGCAGCAAGCCCAATTGATTGATTGCATTAAAAACAGTTTGAGTTTAAAACAAGAAGAACCCAAACCATAAGTGTGTCTTCGTTAGAAATTTAATGGATAAGATTTGAAATGCCGACAGGAAAACATGCTGGGTTGGCTGAGGCTATTTCTTATAAAAATAATGGTAAAATCTTAGAAAGAATAATCAAATGTAAAAAGAAAGAGGATTTATTTAAAAACCCGGTCGGTCAGTTCGGTCGGTGTGGGCCATTCCCAATTGAGTGTTGATATTTATTATTATTATTACCAACCTTTTGGCCGACGTCGAGATAGTGGTTATTGAGGCAGACACTTCGGTTGCTGCAGTTGCAGTTGTGGCCTGGTCGTTCAAGAGTACGTAGTCCGCCATCTGGTAGACGTTTAATAAAGGAGAGAGAGACAGACAGACAGACACGGAGAGAGAGAGAGAGAGAGAGAGTGGAGAAAGAAGAGAGAGAAAAAAATTAATAATGATAAACAAGAAAAGAGTGGGAAAAGAAAGAAAAGATAGGTGAGTCAATAATGTTGGGAGAGAGTGGAGACAGAGATAGAGAGAGAAAGAAAAAAAAAACCACCGTCCGTCGTCACCGACCAGAAAACGGACCCGTAGTGGGTTCACCCATCCACACCCACAAAGCACGGAAGTAAGTTTTCTTTCCTCCAATGTTTATTTGAATTAATACGAAACTAAAAATTACATTTTATTTATTTTTAACGAAACTTATTTGTATGTGTTTTGTGTTAGTGTCTCTCGCTAAAAAGCAACCACACAAAAACAAATCGAAAAACAAAAATATTTTGTTTTTAAGTTAAAATGATTTATTTGAGATTATTTTTTCAACACAGAAACAAAAAAAAAACATTTTAAGTATTTTTTTTTTTTAATTGGCCTATCTAGAGAAACAAAATATTAAAACCATATCGACTTAAACTTAAAAACAATAACCCCACACAACTCACAAGTCAGCCGGGAAACCCCACATAATCTCAAATAATAACCATTATTCACACCAAAATAAAATAATTCTTTTAACAACATTTTCAGCACTGAATAAACCAAAGAGGTTAATGTGCCGTTAAAAAACAAAACCAACCAGGTAAAAAAAAAAAAAAAAAAAAACAATCTATTATTTTCATTATCCACTTACAATTATTGGCGATATAAACACCTTAATTGAACTAAACTTATTGCAAATTAAGTGACGAGTAGATATGAAATGAAATAGAAAATTAAATTATAATTTTTAATGTTATTTGTGGACAAAACCACTCTAAAATAGACACATCCATTGCCACATTTGGTTGTGAAGAAGAAGAAGAATTATTTTTGGTTCTTTAACTAAAAACTGAAGTTAACCAAACTTAAGACGACACACCCACCACACACACACACACACACGTGTTTTGGGGAATGAGTGAGCATTTTCTTTTGGTATTTTTCTTTGAGGGTCATTCAGTTCTGTTTAACAGTTTTTTATACGGTGGGGAGGGAACAGTCAGTAGTCGAATTTAGGTTTGTTTCCCCCCCCCTTTTTTTTTCAATTGTTCAAATAAAAAGCTATAAAAAAGAAAAAAAATGTAGGTTTAAAGTTTTGAATAGTAGCCTCTCTACTATCGGTGACAAGGCAAAAATTGTCCATTTGTAGAGAAATAGTATTTCTCTACCTGCAGATGATAATTTACAGGTGATAACGCAAAAAATTGTCTCCTCATAAAAATTCTTGTGTTGTTGTTGCAATAACCTGTATTAACTTTAACAGACAAGTTTTTGCAGTATCACCGGTAAATTACCTTCGGTGGGTGCAGATAGAGAGAAATAAATACCAAAAATGTTTTTTTTTTTTGTGTGTGTGTGTGTGTGTGTTGCCTGTTGCTATTGACTGAATGACGGAAACGATCGACATGAAAATGATTTTTGTTTTTGTTTTTAAGCCCTAACAAGAACCGGAAATGGTGTGGAGCTTCTTCTTCCTGATCGATAACTGACCAGACACACCACAATGATGCCATGTGGGTGGGGGACTAAGTGCTGCTGACAGCTGGCTGGATTGTTGTTGTTGCTCTGCTTGAGTTTGGAATTTCTGGTCAAAGAAACAAAAATTAATCCCCCCCTCCTTAAAAAAAACCCTTCTTGACGCCAAAGTGCATAAAATCAATAATTATATCAACTATTTTTTCTTCTTCAAAGGTTGTCTGTGCCTCACTATTCTAGATCCTAACTTTAATTTCTTTTTTCAATGCTTGTTATGAATCGAAATTCAACCAGCCAGTGATAAGAGAAACAACTTGTCACCGGTCGGTGTAGTTTCCAGACAGCAACCAATATTCTAGCCTTGAACTCAGGATTAAATAAACTCTAAAAAAAAACACCTGAATTTACGTCTACCAGAGTAAAAACTTTTTTTGTTTTTTTTTAAGTTGGTGAGTGAGAGTGCGTTGCTGGCGGTGAGGCGACAGCATGCAGCAGAATAATTACCAGAGAAAAAAAAAAAACATCTTAAAAAATAATAATAATAATTAAGTGTAAATAAGTCATGAAGAAAAAGAGAATTTTTGAAAAAGGAGAAAAAATAGGTTAAAAGCCTGACTGACCAACTACTACGTCCACAGAAATAGTCAAACCAACCAACCAACCAACCAAAATGCCTAAATGTTGTTTAACTAAAAAATTAAAAGGAAAATAAGTTTAAAAATCCACAAAAAAGTATTCTTCAAAAAAAAAAAAAAAAGTGGGGGATATTTGTTTAGATTGGGGGAGAGGAGGGGGGAATACAAGAAGGGAAAGGGTGTGGGGAGAGGTTTAGGTTGCCCCTTGTCCCAAAATGCTATTTAAAAAAAAAATAGCTATTACAAAAATAAACCAAAAAGTGAAAATAGGCCTGTTATAACTCATTCATTATACTGACTTTTCTTTTTCACACACCTATGGTCAAAAACACCTGTGGTCAAAAACACCTTTATAACAACAACTGACTGCTATGAGAGACAAAAACCTTTCATTGGACTAGTCCAGTCCACCACATACTCTTTTTTTTTTTTAAATCTTGACAGTTACACCCACACCACATAAAATGGAGGAACAATAACTTTTATACATCTAAAATATAATCACTAGACTTTTAATCACACGGTTTTTTTCCTCATGTGATAACTTAATCTCCTCATGTGATAACTTAATCACCTCGACATCAGGAAGTTTAATTACCCCAAATAAAAATATTACATCTATTGATATAATAATCAAATTATCAAACGTAGGATTTTTGACAATTTTGGGGTTCTTCACAATACATATAATGAAGAATCATCATCCTAAAGGATTCCAAAAAATGGACAAATAATGTGGTGAAAAAAAAACATCTTTTTTAGACAAAACATTTGTAAAACACCGTTCAAACGCTTTCAGAAATCCCTCAGGGATTGAAATTATTAGAGTGATTAAACGTCCACGTGATTTAAACTTCTGGTGATTAATAGTCTTGAAAGTTTGTTCACTGTGAATTGAATGTTAATCTCTATTAGGTTATTTTCACATGCAGTCAGGATTGAACCTGTTATTAATCACTTGGCTCACCAAACTAGATGTCATTGTGACAGCAATGATGAAAAATGAACTAAAAAAATAAAACTGAATAAAGACAATCATGACATTTCTCTTAAATTCAGAAAAAAAACAATGCCATTGGTTCTACTTGAGTTTTTCTGTCATTTGATAAATAATTTTTAAATAATTAAAGTCTAATGATGAAATCAAAAAAATCTTTCCATGGTTGAATGGAAGAACAATAGAGCAACAAATACATTTAGAAAAACTAGGCTCTGAAAAAAAAAAGGGGTTTAGGGTTAATGATCAATTGAAAATAAAAAGGACTTACTTCTGTGGTACAGATGGCATATTTTTCTGCAGTTGGTGATGCATATTTGGACTTTTGGCAGAGTCGGGGGTTCGTGTTTTTTGGTGCCTTAATAAGAGTAACCTTCCCAGTTCCTCACACCACATTGAAAGCATAGCTTGAAAATAAATAAAATTAGACATTCAATAAAATATTTGTTAAAAATCATAAAAACAATTTTTTTTGTAATTTATTTTTTCTTCAATTATCAACTAAACAATCAAGAACAATTCTATCATAATTTTTGCTTTTAAGACTTTGAATGCACTTAAAAAAATAATGTGTTTTTGGTTTGGTCTTTTATAAATCCTTTAAACTTTAACTTAAAATGATCAAAAAACAAATTTGTTTTTATGTTTTAAAAGCATTAAAAAAAAATCAAAATTTGAAAATCTAAACTTGAAAGGCTGTAGATCAAAAATGATTCCAAAATATTCAATTATTTCCATTGATACATTTTTCAGTAGAATTTTATAAAAAATAAATAAAAAACATTGATCTTTTCAATTTCTTGTTGAAAAATTAACTGGAAAGAAAAAGAAGAGAGAAAAGAAAAGACATTTTTATCAAATATTTTCTTAAACAGAATAATTCCCATTAAATTTATGATCAAATCTTAGAACATTGGAGTGAAAATTTCTTGTATCAAAATTAGAGGTGAACAGTAAGTTTTTCCAACATTGTGTTTGGTTAACAGAAAATTTGAACATGATTTCAATTCAACACACAAAGTTAAACAGAATTAAAATGGTTTTTAAGATCTTTGAGATGATGCCTGATAATCTGTTTTCAAACTGTTTTCCTCATCTTCATTACTATTTCGATTATAACGTTCCAGCTGATGTACCACTTGGCTTTCTTCAGAGGATTGTAATCCAATTTAGGAATCTTAATAACATAATCTGAAACTTTCACAGAACTTAAAACTTAACCTTTGATTCAATCCACAAAGGTTGAGTGTTCTAATTCTATTAATAATAGGTAAGTGTTAGGTTTGTAATCTATTTTTTGGTAGTTTTACCTTTGGATGGGATAGAAAGCTAGATAATCTTCAATGAGAAAAATACAAAACTCAATATTTTTATATGTTGCGCAACAAGGACTGGTAGGAAGGACCACATAAAGATTATAGATATAAAAGGATGAAGAAAGCAGGATGTTACATCATTGGATGCAATATTGTGAATATAATAATCAAAATGAGAACAACAGTCCAAAAATTTGAAACACAAAAGAAATTAAAAAGAATTAAAAAAAAAACTTTAAATATTTGTTGAAAATTTATGGATTTTATGGAAAAACAAAAATTTATTAAAAGTCTAAACGGTGTATTTTTTTTTTCTTTTTAAAAGTACCTAGAATAAGCTTTAATTTGATAAATGCATTTTATTATTGTTTAGATAATGAAAAAATAATAAAAGCAATTTGAAAAAAAAAAAAAGTAAATTTTTTTAGTTAAACTGTACTTGGCATATGGAATATAAGTAATTTTGCTGAATTTTTGTTGAATCTTGAATCTTTTTTTATACAGGATCAGATTAAGAATCAGCAATTTTTTTTTTTTAAATCAAAATGGCATTAATTATTATTTTAGTGGCTTTAGAAATAATTAGGTTTTATGTTTGAATATTGGTCGATGGCATTTTCTGTTTGGCAATCCTTAAGGGCTACCACAATGGCTCTAGTAAAGCTTGGTTCAAATATGTTTTCTTATTTACATTAATACAAAGAATTTTATGACTGGCAGAATGATTTTTTGTGTAATTTGGTTTTTTATCATTTTTTATGGGAAATATTTGTAATATTTTCAGTTTTAATTCATTTTAGTTTTTAATTCAAATTTTGGTTCCTTTCATTATTATTATTTTAAATTCTTAAATCTCAATAACCAACTGCACCAACTTATAAATGAAGCTACAAGAATTAAATGAAATACTTGATTCAAAATGAAACATGCTATTCATACAAAACACTGAAAAGTTTTACATCTAAATCTTAATTTCAAAAACCTTAGGAAGATTTTTTTTATGCTAAAAAATTTGTGTTCATTGCACTTTCAGGTTGTTGGTCTCATCTTTATTATAGTTATTTTGACAACGTTTCAGTATTATATTTACTTGGTGGGCACAAAACCAAGTTTGACACAAGGCCATTTTTATGTGCTCTTACCCGGGCTTTATATATTCGGCGTTACTCTTCACTTAGATGAGCTGCTCTCCCGAGTTAACGAGCCCCATCTGCAATGTTTCGGTATATAAACCCTTTAGCCTTCTTCAGGTGATCGGATGAGAGCTTTCACAAAACCTGACTCTTTATTTACTACAGGGGTAGAGTGGGTTCTTTCCATGACTAAAATGGTAGAGTTAAAGACTTAACTCTACCATTCTACGTATTCTTAGTAATTATATTGCCTTTGACTGGGATTGAAACCCTCACCTTCAGATAATACTCACTTAGAATTTTAGAAACTCAACACTGTGGGTTCTGAGGATAATAACAGTTAAAAAATTCGATACATCAAATATTGATTCTCATCTCAAGGATTCAGAAAAACCATTATTAAATGCTGTTCTTAATTGAATTAAGAAAAACATTAGCAAAAATAATCAAAAGGTAAAAACTTCAAATCAAAAAGAAACGAAAAGCATTTTTGCTATAAAAAAAAAAAATTAAAAAAAAAGGATTAACATCTATATGATCACTTGGAGGTTTAAGAGATGTACATGCATTAAAACTAGGAATTAACTATAATTAGACCCCTCTTCTCTCCCTCCTTCTTTCATCAAATGCTTTTTCTTTCCAATAAAACTTTGCTTTCAAAAAAAGGGACAACATTTCTGATAAATAATGTGTATTGACTTTTTTTTAATCAATTGGTGACTGGATAGGAGTAACAATAGCTGTTTGAAAAATATTGCATTTTACATAGACATCATTATACATTAGAAGTGTTCTTGTGATTTGATACTTTCTACAATGAAAGTCATTATTAGAGCTGTGACAGATATGCTTTTATTAAAGATTATTACCATCATTACTTGACTATTTTACAATTTTAACATTTATTTTTTATTCTTTAATCATTAGTAAAGCTGTTATTGAAGAATATTCTTGTCACAGCCATTATGACTAGGGCAGTGACAAGAACATTCTTTAATAAAGTATATTGTCACAGTCCTACTAATAACTACATTGTAAAAACAAAATCATCAACATGGTAAAAACACAAAATAGTCAAGTAACGACAAGAATATTCTTTAATAAAAGCATATTGTCACAGCCCTACTAATAACTACAGAATTAAAAGAACTGATTAAATTACAAAATAATCAAGTAACAACAAGAATATATTTTTAATAAAAGCATATTATCACATTCCTACTAATAACTATAGAATTAAAAGAAATGTTAAAGTTGCAAAATAGTCAAGAATATTCTATAATAAAAGTTTATTATCACAGCCTTAGTCATTATATGCAAAGTATAGTTTTCTTTCCCTTTTAATGTTTTAGTAATAAGAGTAAACAATTACATTGATAGAAAATCCTAATCTTCATATTAGACAAAAGACTTAAAACCTTTACAAGTGACTGTACAGACTCATATATTAATGTCCAAACCACAAGTAATTAGTCACATTATATCTCATAATATAACAAGTTGATGAATCAAGAAATATTACACTTGAAATTCCAATTTTAGTTGTATGAACGAATTGAAAGTGAATATGATGAAACTAGAACCCTTCATGAAGTAATTGAAGTTTTCAGAGAACTTAATATTTAATACTTAATTCAAATTAGAGTTAGACCTATTAACAGAAGAAGAAGAAGAGTCTATCTCCATAGATAAAAAAAAAGGGTTAACTTCAAAATTCTATGAAAGCTCTTGATTACTAATTTAAAAAATGATTTTCATGAAATTAAAAATCTACTTATGTGGATTGAATTCCACCATCTTTTTTTTTTTTTTTTTTTTTTTTTAACCATGGTCACTTATTATTTTTATAATAGAATAATTAATTTTATTTAATTTTGTGTTTTACCAACGTTTCCATAAGTATTTTTCTCCTGCTAGAGTTACTAAACTCTTAGGAACTTCACCCAGAGTTACTGACCACCAAAAGAACAACCTGGACAGAACCTTCCCCCCATACACTTTTCATGAATCTTTTTAAAGACAGCATGAAGCACTGAAAGATTTGAAAATTACAAATAGTAAGAAATACATGTGAAATCCTGAAAAAACAAACACCATCTTTAAAATAATGTAATACCACACTTTATAGTCAAACAAGACATTCTTAAAAATGTCTCTTCATTTCACAAATTTTCCTGTAAGTAACTCATTAACCCTTGAAACCCTAGAGAGCTGATATTTATCGTCCCTGGCAACCTAAGGCAAAAAAAGGCATACACACATACCGATATTTTGGACTTACTCTTTGGACTGACTAAGCAAAATTACCAACTAGTCACTCAGAGCCATTTTATTAAAAGACTATAATAGGGTAAAAATGTTGGTGTGTCTTTTTTTGCCTTAGATTACTAAGGCCAATATATCAGCCCTTTAGGGTCAAAAGTGTTCATAAAAAAAAGGGAACATTGATTGTTTAGTTTTACACCAGATTTTTAGCTTTATTAGTAAACCCTGAAGATTTAACAAGGCTTATCAAATACTTTCGATAGGTTTTCAAATGTGAAAGAACAAAAAATTAGATTAACACAAGTGTATTTACTATATTGATTTTTTTTTTATCTAACTTATACTGGATTTTAGAAGGCTTAGAATCTACATAACTGGTTTTGATTTAAGCTGTTATGGTATTGTAATCTTGATTTCTAGCCTACTTAAATCAATGATAAAGAATGATTGTGTTTTTTTCCCAATATGAAACTACACTCTTTATTATAGGATTAAAGATTGGAGTTGAATTAAAAGCAAGAGAAAATGCAATAAACTGCATCAGATGAAGAGATGAAGAAGGAGTATTGTTATTTGGAAAATGTTGCTTTATAGAATATAGAAACAATTAATCAGCTCTCAGCATGAAAGAATATTTAATTTTATATTTGCCAAACTCAGCTTTTAAGATTAAATGATGTACGGCAGACAAGAAAAGCTAATAAGAACTAAAATCAAAAATAAAAAGAATAAATTGATTAATAAAAGGTTTCAACAATGAAAAGGTTTTGGTGTTTTTTTTGTTTTTCTTATTGGAGATAATATTTTGAAATCAAAAATTCTTGAGAACTAATCCTACTTGTTTGAAGTTCTCTTAATTTGTTTTGTGCTTTTAAACAAATACTTTATCTAAAGATAATAAAATTTGGTTGTTTCATATTTTAAATTAATTAATAATGAAATCTGTACTTAATTTTTGTTGGTTATTGATTTCTGGCTTCATTTAGTATATTGAAAGATTCTTTTAGCTTTAATTTGTTTAAAGTCTTATGATTATAATTTTACTATAAATTCTCTATTTAGGTTATTAAATTCCCTCAGGTGTTTATAGAATGAGGCGGCTTTTATGTTGAAGTGTTCTTTAATTCTCACATGTAAGAGTCTTTCTTTACGACCTAGGAAAAATTGTTTGTATTTAGAATATGTGACACTGAAACCATTTAGAGGAATGACAAGCCATAGAAGGGGTTGGTTCAGCTGGTCAGTTTTCTGTAAGAGTAACCTTAAGTGTCGCATTTTTGTTGATTAATTTAGAAGAGAGGGCAGAACATTTTTTAAAACCTCAAAAAAATCATTAAATTCATGCAAAATCAAATTCTGAATACAAAGTGAACGTATTTGAAATTCAAACTCAACATTTCCAGAAAGAAGTTGTCAATAACTTTCACAACCTCTTCTTTCAAACTTCAGTTTCATTTCAAATTTCAAAGGAACTATTATGTTCACTCTAAGTTCAGAATCTCTGAGTTAAAATAAATTATTTTGAATGTTTTAAGGATGTTGTGAAAACTATTACCAGCCCAAGTTAAAATAATACATTACTTTAAAAAGTTTAATCATAAAAAAGAAAAAAAGCATAACATTTGTAGAATCATTGATTGAAAGAATTTTTTTTTTTAAATTTTATCTAACTCTACCATGTAATTGATTGAGTTCAGAGACTCACTATTGCTTTTTTTTCATTTCAAATTACTGTACCCTATCATTTTTAAGGGTCCAGCTAGTCACACCAATTTATTATTTTTATTGACTCTAGCAAGTCATTTAGCAATAAAATAGTTATTTTTAGAAACCCAGTTCAATGATTAAGACACAAAATTATCAGAATTTCAAGATTAGGAAAATAAGAAAAAGGAAGAAACAAATGATTCATTTCGGTTAAAGACTTCGACCCACATTTGAACGAATCATTTTCAGTTTTGTTTGGTTTATATTATCACCTGATAAAATGGCCTTGTTTTGTTTTTCTTTATAAAAAAAAGGTAGCTTATTTCTGAGATATCCCACAATTCATAGTGAAATACAAAAACATTAGGAAAGTGAAGATATCTTAATTTTAAGTATAAATCAATGACTTGTATTGAAAAATCTAACTGACCCAACAGCAGATAGGATCTTCATAAGAGATAAGAATAAAATATAGACTAACTTTATAATATATCAGATTACCTTATTTTTTTTTATAAATAAACAATCTGAAAACTGCTAAATTCATTGAAAATGTTGATAACGAGCACAATAATTAATTAAAGAAATTCTAAGTCAATATTGTCGGAACCAGTTAATCAGAAGTGACAACAACACAGGTTAACATAATTAATAGGCAAAGCCCAGATTTTATTGACAAGTTGACAGCACTTGTAATGGCAAGCCAGTCAAATGAGAATTTTTAGTAAGTGATCAAGTAGACATTTTACAGCTAACCTTGTATGCAATACATTCAATTGAGGTCATTATTTAAAATGCAAACACTTGCTAATCGAGTTTGTCTCAGAGTAGCTTGACAGCACTTCCTCATATCAGTGCTGCTGTCAAGCTGGGATAATTAGCAAACCAATGCTTGACCTTTCAAGCTTCAGAAAAAAAGGAAGAAAAAAGAAAAAAAAAAGGCTACAAGTTAACAAGAACAGCAGGTTTGATATTAGCATTTATTGCAGATAATACTTGAAAAACTGTCAAAACATAACAGTTAGACAAAAATCTACAATTATGACTAATCAATAAATATAAATATAAGTGGTTGGCACATAAACGTATTATTAGGAAATACCTTTAGAAAAAGTTTAACAATATTTCAATACAAAATCTAGCTTTTCAATGAATAGAGAATAAGAAATCAAACAAAAAACCAGAAACAAATCCACCTCATTGATAAACTGCATAGATTTCCAACAAATACGAAAGAAATACTACCATGAAAACAATCTAAAAGACCTTTTCCACAAAGTAGACCCAAACAATATC
>JAUZSX010148185.1:0-17167 GCA_034780655.1 Idiosepius hallami
ATATATATAATATGTAGAGTAAATTTTCTTATATTCATAGTTAAAATATTGAATATCAATGATAGGGCATGTATATTCATAGGACTAACAGAGGGTACATGAAAACAAAGAGGTTACACACACACAAGAGTTTATTGAACAATAAAATATATGAGCTCTCCAGAACAGTCTCTAAATAAATATGGGAAGTGAAAAACACCAACAAACCAATCTACACCAGAAATAATAATATGGAAAATAAAGAAAATCATGTTATCAAAGTGTTTTGGTCTGAAGGAACATTGACTACTGGGTGAGAAAGAGAAGAGGAAATTGTATCAAAGAATGGTTAGTAGGTTCTTTGGAACTCCTCTTGGCATGACCTGGGGTAGCTCTCCGGGGGCATAAAAGGCCTGCTGTTTGATATGCCTGGTGTGTGTCCTCCCAACACAAAGATGACTAAAATGACTTCAATTTATCATCAAGTCAGTGAATGAGGTGTGAAACAAGTAGAAAAAACGTTTGATTTATGGATTACTTGATCTAAGTTTTGTACATTAAGTAATTTTCCTGTTGAAACTTGTTTCTCATTTGAAAAAAAAAAATCTAGTGAAAATTTGTTTTTGTTTTGTTTTTTTCTTTAATTATTTTTTAAAAAAATTCATTGACATATTTTTAGTTCCTCTCAGGGACAGTATGAGCAGTTGAGTGACTTGAAAAATACTTGTATTTTTATGACAGGGTTGGACAGGGTTTATGGTCCTTCAATTTCTCTATTAAGTGTTCTGATGAATATACAAGTGTGAAACTAACAGTCACAAAATGTCATAAACCAATGTTTGCACTAATCAATCTTAAACCTAAATAATATCTCCCACAGATATTGAACATTCTTCTCCAATAAACTATTTGACTTTATATTCAAGAGAAGAAAGAATGTTTCAGTTAGAATTTGTATAAAAATCAGAGGAAAGAATATGGTTCTAAAAAACTATGATGAAAATTTATTCCCAAAATGTTTTTATATATTTTGATAGAATAAATATGAAAATCATCAATTAAATATTATTAGGAAATCTTAGTCAAACTTTGTCATTTTTATGCCAGGTTAAATTGCTATTTTTCTTGAAGTATGGAAGCCCAACAAAAAAATTTAAAAAATGCAGAAAAGACGTTAATTTGAAAAAATTTCTTAGATTTGTTTGCATTCATTTCTCAAACTTAATTCATTCAGGATACAAGTTTCCAATTAACCTTATCTTTTCTTATCTCATCTCTAATTGAATGTTTTAGGCATTTTTATCTTTTAAAATTGATATGAAATCCCAATTTTGTTCCTAAACTTGATACAAAAATTTCTCATTTTTGATTTCTACAAAACCTGGGAAGTTCAAAAATTGAGATTTTGCTCTACATTCTTCCTTAAAGAATTTTTCCATAAAAAACATCTTACAGTTCTTAAAATAAACAAGGATATACAGCTATATACATAAATCTAGAATGAAAGATCATCGCCTAAGACAGCTCTATAAGCTGAAATATCGACTGGCTGCCGTGAAAAAGGAGCACTGAAGAAACAATACAAGAACTCCTTAAAGAAGTCTTTCGGTGCCTGCCACATTGACCACCACCAGTGGTCTACCCTCACTGCTGACCATGACACCTGGCAACACACTGTCCACCAGGCTGTCACTTCCTTTGAAGTCTCCCACATAGTGAACCTGTAGTAAGACCCAGAAGATTTACATGCGTGTTTATGCGTTCAAGTACCCTTCAACGGAAGAGGCAAGTTGCAATAATAATCTACGAGAAGAGATGGTTCCTGCCAGAGAAAAGGTGTTGAATAATTGGTAACTTTGTATCCATTGTTACGAGGAGAGGTGCATAGGTTGGTTTCACTGGTAATAAACGAGGCAGGAGGTCACATGGTGTGACAATTTATATAACTTTTTGCCGCAGTCACTATGGCCCAACCTGCTGGCCTTGAATCAGACTTGTCAGCCACAAATATGCCTGTAGTCGATGTGAACAGCCCCCTTCACAATATCTTCGTTTGTGACATCAGCCCAAGAAGAAGACTACATTATACATACAATACTACAAGACTACATTATACTTCTGCAATATTTCAGTTTGACTACATATATTTTATAAATATTTCTGTGTCAAAACATGAATTGGCATTTTGCTAATAAATCTATATTCTGGCATTGACGCATATTCTTTACTCATTTTGATATTTATAAAAATCAATATAATGATGTTAATAGCCTGAAGTCATTTTACAACTAGGAATAATATTTCTATACAAATGTCTTTCTTTTGTTGACAGTTTGTTCGAACACTTTTAAACGAATAATTGGAGAGCTTAAAAGGATTCAGATCTAGCATTTCAAAGGTCGCACACTTACTGCTCACTAATAGAATAAATACTTTAATACAAAAAAATCAAAAAACAAACAAAAAACGCTTGCGACAGAAAAAGAAATATTAATAAAAAAGAAAAAGAAAAACCAAAAATAACTTTGCTAAAAAAATAAAAGTCCAATTTTGGATTTGAAATAAAAAGGCATTAACAACTCAGAGTCAAACAAAACTGGATTGAAAGAAATTCAAAAATCCTTGAAATCAAAACAAGCTTCTAAATTTAAAAAAAAATGCCTGAATGAAAATAAAAAATGGTGGAGAAAGCAAATGAAGGAAGAGCGCAACAAGTTTTGATTTTAGAAATACAATTTCATAAATCTATTGGTGGTTGGGGTAGGAATGAGTGATATGGATTTTTGAATCATAATACACAAGTTCAATTCCCAGTGATTCTGCTATGTTTACATTAAGGCTTTAATATTTAATGGAAGTATTGCGTGGCATGGTTAGGCACCGGAGACTTTCCACTAAGGTAATTTATGAAGTCTATTATCTAGGAAAGCAGTTAATACTTTTTTTAAAACAAAATTCATATCTGATGCTATCTTTAATCCTAAATTCTTTTCTAACAAAGCATATTATATAGAATGCCAGTACCATACACATACAAAATGGTCTGAATCATTTTTTATATAACCATTGTTTTTTTTTCTGAAGAGCACTACATATAAACAGTCTTTTTTAAAATTTTTGTTTGTTTGAAAATTATTTTGGTTTTATTTTCTAAAGAGCTACAGGATGTAGGGTCCCATACAAACAGGATGATGTGAATCTTATAAATATATAGATGAACAAATACTCAGTTAACCTCTTCATTTTGTTTATCAATGCAAGAATCCTTTAAAAGACATTGTTTGGATCCGTTTCTGAATTGTATTTTGGGAGATTTTAAGTCTAGCATACAAGCAGCAAGATTTTGCACCACTTTGCAAGATTATTTGTTCATAAAAGTTGTGGGCACCGCCATCTTGATTCTTTCCTTTCTCCCTTGAATCAAATTTATTTTATCTGAGGTTTTTATAAAAAACCTTTTTCTCTCTTTGTAACATTTTCTCTTCATTGCATTTGTTTCTTCTTTTTTTTTTCTTCTTCTTCTTTTGTTTCCTTCTTTTTTCCCCTTCCCTTCCATCCCCCCTCCTCTTTCATTCTTCTTCTTCTTTTGTTTCCTTCCCTCCCCCCTCCTCTTTCATTCCTCTTTTCTAGGTTTTTTTTTCTTGTTATTCTTTCACTTTTTTCTTTTTTTTGCTTTCATTTCTAGTTTTTCTTCTTCCTCCTCCTCTTTTAATTCTTCCTCCCACTCCTCCCTCACTACTTCTTCTTCCTCTTTCTCTTCCCCTTCCTTCCTCCCTTTCTTCACTTCTCCCCCCCCATTGTAAATCTGATTTCTTCTTTTTAGAATCCAACAATCTATTCTTTCCTTAATTAACCAAAGATTTTAATTGCAAGCCAATCAAGACGAGACTTAAAATAATCCGATTAATTAATTAATCTCAACAAATTAATTTTTACAGATTTTCATAACGACTTCCGTCAAAATCAAAGGATTTTTTTTTCTCAAACAAATTTTGATTCTTTTTTTGTTTTCCTAAAAATTTTATTAAAAGATTTTTTCAAAGAATAAAAGACCCAATTGGAATGGTAAAACTAGAAAACAGCTTTTGGAAGGCTTTATTATTATTATTATTATTATTATTATTATTATTATTATAATAACTATTGCGTATGCCTATTGGAAATAATGGGTTTTAAAATCATTTAGTAAACTTTTATTTCAAATAATATTGTATACAATAATGAATAAAAAGAATTTTCATCATATCATCATGAAGATAAAAAGAATTTTCATCATATCATCATGAAGATAAAAAGAATTTTCATCTAATCATCATGAAGATAAAAAGAATTTTCAAAAAGCTACTTTAAGAACAACTGTTTTGTTAAAATAAATCTCTTCTGAAGAAAAACAATAAGAACTCCGAAGCTTCATCTTTAAATGATAATCTTTTCAAATGTTCTAATAACATGGATCTGTTTTCATTTGCAACTCTTTACAAATATTCATTGAAAGAAAAGAAACAAAAATACAAAAACAAACAAACATCAGAAATTTTCTTTTGTATTGGATTTTGAAGAATGGTAATTCCATTAGAAGGAATAAATGTCTTCAGTTTTCAGACAGGCAAAATGCCCCAAGCACCACAAAGTATTTGTATGATGAGCGTTTGTCTACAAATAATTATGCAACAAACAAGAATGCTTCTGCAATCCCCCCCCTATGGTTATTGTTAGAAAAAGAAAAGAAAAAAGATATACACTTCAATGAGGGCAACAATATACTTTCTAAGATGGACATGAGATGATTGTCCAATCGTAAAAACTCTTCAAGACCATTTTTCTCTGTCCAGCTGACCACTCAACCATGACAAGAAGAAGGAAACTATTTCTTTTATTTCTTGTTCAGTGAAGGGCTTCACAAGAAACGCTTCTAAGCACCTGTTTCCATTTTACCTACTCGTAAGCTGCTTGTTTTCTGATTGGTCGATAGAGCATATTCGATTGTTGCATGAGTGGAAATGCATTTTTTGATAATGGATTTAATTGTTTTGCATTTGCTTACCTGAATTGGAAGAAGAGTTCCATGATGAGAAAATCTTTGAAAAATGGTAATCTGTTCTCCTTTGGATTTCATTGTTCTTTGTTATATTGACCATTCCTGTTTTTAAAGACTGAAGAAGTGAGAGGAAAGGGGAGAGGAAACAAAGGAAAGTGCTGTCAGAAGAAGAAGAAGAAAGAAAAAGAAGAGGTAGAAGAAAAGGAAGAAGAAGAATAAAAAGAAAAAGAAGTAGAAGATTTTTGGTTGGATGAAAAAAATGCTTATTCTCTGCATTAAATTACCTAAAAAGGTTGATATGGATGAAATGGGACATCTTGAGTTATTCAGAATACTGTGAGTGGACAAAAAGAATGCTTTTCAAAAAATGCTTGTACTCGGCATTAAATGACCTAAAAAGGTTGATATGCTGTAAAACAAACAATGGAACATTAAAAACCATTTCTAGGGAGAATAAGAGAGAAAGAGAAGAAAAAGAGAGAGAGAGAGGGCAAAGAAAGAGACAAAGTAAGGATTTGGTTATTCAATTACATAATTTTATGGCATATCAAGCCTACAAAATAGAATTGTTAAAAATAAGATTTTTTTTAAAAAAGAAAAATGTGCAAATTTAAGTCAATTTTGAACGTTTCATAAATTTTTGATTTAATAAAAAAGATCAGATTTGATCTGTGTTGATCTATTCAGATTTACTTGATCCAACATTGAGGGCCTTCCCAATCCTCACCTCACCCAATATTTAATCCACTTGGGAAGAAATCAGATTGGGGGGGCAGGGGAGGGGACGTTTCTATTTTTAACACAAACTGGATCTTCTTGTCTCAAGATAAAGAAAAGAAAAACAAAAAAAAATGGATTAGAAAAGAAGTTAAATTTACATTTAGTTTCCATTCTCCAGCTTTTCTCCAGAGGAAAAGATGCAACACATTACAAATACAATAACAGAAATTTCAATATTTTTATAAGTGTCAACTCATCAGTGAGGGTGGAGCATTGTTAAAAGCTTGTGCACTGGAATCATATTACATTAGTTCAAATCACAGTCAAAATCATTGCATTTACCTTAAGTTGCCTCGGGCAGATGGGGCTCATTAACTTGAGAGAGCAACTTATCTAGGGAAAGGACAACACTGATTACAAAAGGCCATAGATATATGGAGCATGTAAAAATGGCCTTGTGCCTAACTTAGCGCTCAACCAAGTAGATGTAAACTCATAGCCTGAATATGTTTTCTATATAAAGCAATAGAAACAGCTCTCAACTAATTGTTCTTGAATGTGGTTGCTATAATAAAATCATGGTTTATCTGTTATGTTTACAGACTGTTATCCTCATCCTTATTATTGTGATTTTTAAAACCTTTTATCCAAGAACACATGAAGATCTTCATGTTGTAATCAGGATTCTTCTCCTCCCTTTCAAATTAACCCTTTATGAGACAAACAAGTCACAAAACATTGTGTGATTAATTCAAAGACCAAAAAATGAATTACTACAAAATTAGGGAAGAAAAAAAAAAATTTTTGTAAAAGTCCGACTGATTGCGATGATGATGAAAGTCTTTTTCTTTATTCTGTTGTCTGAAAGTACAATCTTTGGTTTGGAATGTCTTGTTTTGACATTCATTGTCAGTTTTCTTACGTCTCTTTGTTGGGAGAAGAGAGACCCTTGAAACGTCTCTGCATCAGTTGAATGAAGGAAATTGAAAATTTGGAATTGAAAAATTCAATTTTTTTTTTTGTTTAAATCCAACTGAATGGTACTTTCACCAAACTGAAAAGCTTACAGATTGATGGCAGTAAGTCTTGGAAAATAATGGTCTTTATTCTGAGGAAATGAATTTTGTTGTTTTTGTTGTTATGATACTTGCAAGAAAATGAGATTTTCTTGCAAGTTGTTTACTAACTTTTGGGCCAACCTAACAAACTCCTCCCAGCTTCACCTTTGGACCCTATGCTAAGCTGATGTCCTTTGCCTCGTGAATTGTCGCTGCCAGGACACAGCAAAGTCTGACAGCTCAAGTGAGTGACAACCAGTGGCTTTCATTCAAGAATGGAAGAAAATTCTTTCTAGAAATGTTTTTGTAAATCTGATTCAATTTCTTTCACTACAAAATCACGAGTTCTTTGATTTTGATAACTTTTAACAAGTGTCAGTTATTATTAAATATAATTAATTATAACTAAATATAATCAATTATAATTAAATATAATTAATTACATATAATTAATTATAATTAAATATAATTAATTATAATTAAATACTTAGAACAAAAATTTAGTCTTTAGAAAATAAAATGTTTTTATGAATTTTCATAAAAAAAGATTATCTATAAAATAATTATTTTTTGTGGTTTTGTTTTTTGAATTAATCCAACCTTGGCAATGAAGATCCTCGTCTTTAATGAATAAAAAAAAATGTTTCTAATCTAATTTTCTTTTTAGTTTTTTAATATTGAAATGTCTGCATAAAATGTAAAGTTCTTAAAAAGGTCAAAAAATGAAGCTAATTTATAAAGACTTACAAAGACTGAGAATCGATTCTTTTCTCACCTTAAATTTTGGTTAATGAGGATTTTTTTTTGGGTTTCTTTTTTGTTCTTAGATTTTTATATTTTTTTTTTCTTTCTTTATCCAAACATATTTTTCTAAAGGTAAAAGCAAAAAATAATTTTGTATAAAAATTATTATTATTATCATTATTATAATAATAATAAAAATAATAATAATTATTATTATTATTATTAAGGAGAAAAAGTATAAAGAGAAAAGAATATGAGTAAAAAAAAAAATGTTTTGAAAATAGAAAAAAATGTGATAAAACATAAAAAAAAAAGAAAAAGAAAAAAAAATCAACCAAGCAACACCCCCCCAAAAAAAAAAAAAACCAAAAAAACCAAGAATTTCTTCCAAACAAATTCCATCCATTTTGAACAAGAAAAAAATCAAAAACTAATTTTTGTCATAAAAATTGATTTTTCAAGCAAATATATTTTGTTTCAATTCATTTTCAATTTTTTTTTTTGTTCTTATAAAATAAACATTGAGATAATAATAATGATAATAATAATAATAATGATAATAATAATAATAATAATTCTTTTAAAAAATGATTAACTTATTTCATAGTAAAACAATCAAAATAATTATTTTACAAATTTTCTTTCTATTTTCTCTCCGACTGCAACCAAATATAGGCAGAATCAGTGGTGTAGAAATATTTATGACAAATTTTGTAGCTAGAGTAAATGTCACCTGGGGTGGTCCGATCAAATGTTATTCCATTGACCCCTACATAACTCAATGATGAGTGGACAAAACACTTTTGAAATGGATCAGGAAATTCTATAAAACCCCTGTGGGGCAACAACCCCTATCATTCACTTGATGCACTTTGATTATTGAACATCTAGGGTTGAGTTTTAAGTGATCGCATGTCAAGTTGAGAAAAACTTAGACAAAACCTTATAAAACTAGATTTTTCTTCAGACTAAAGCCCTCTCATTGCACAATGTCATTTCATAATAATAGATAATAAATAAATCTTTTTTTCCAGACTATTTTTGCACTTAAGCCTGGCTAAAAAATTTTTATTGGTGACATTGTATCACCCCCTCCCTTGCTCTTGACTGTGGTGGACTGTCCCCTCACCTCCCCCCATTAGCTACTGCCCCTTAAATTGAAAGGAACTTGCATGCTTGTTTATTTGTAGTGAATAGCACTCGTGCAGTATGCAGTCCACTTTGCTTGAATCATAAGGAAAACATCTTGTTCGTTCTGGTTTCTCATATATTTACCAATTGACTTCCTAACAGGACTCACTATGAAGATATTAAGGCACGCTACAGGGTTCAAAGGAATAAATGTATTTTTATCAAAACACTCAGAGCCAAGACTGACCTTTGCCAGTTTATTTAGAATATTTGTTTTTTCTTTGCTTATTCATTTTAATCGTGCAAAATCTTATGTATATATCTACTTGGTAAGTATCAACTCAAGCTAGGCACAAGGCCATTTTTATGTGATCTTACCCGTGCTTTTTACATTTGGTATTACCCTTCATCTAGATGAGCTGCTCTCCAGAGTTAACAAGCCCCATCTGCCCGAGGCAGATAAAGGTGAATGCAATTGGTTTGACTGAGATTTGAACTTGCGTACTACAATTTCACCAATGCTCCAACTTCACTGCCCTATAAACTAAATTGATTCCTAATGCTTTTTAATATTAAATTCATTTCTAATGCCTTTTTTTTTAATATTAAATTCATTTCTAATGCCTTTTTTTAAAAATACTAAATTCATTTCTAATGCCTTTTTTAAAAATACTAAATTCATTTCTAATGCCTTTTTTAAAATACTAAATTCATATCTAATGCCTTTTTTTAAAATACTAAATTCATTTCTAATGCCTTTTTTAATATTAAATTCATTTCTAATGTCTGTTTTAATACTAAATTCATTTTTAATGCATTTTTTAAAAAATACTTAATTCATTTCTAATGCCTTTTTTTTTAAATACTAAACTCATTTCCAAAGACTTTTTTATGAATTTATTTCTAATGCTTTTTATCTACTAAATTCATTTCTATATTACTTTTCTCTAAATTAATTTCTCAAGTTTTTCTCTATCATAGTTAAGAACGCCTATTATATAGACACACACACACACACATCCATACAGATTTATTCAAATTTTTTTTTTACATTAATTTTAAAAATTTGTAAAAAGACAAACAATGAAAATTCTTTTCCAATGGAAATCACAATTTTCATAAATTTTACATTAAAATTTTTTTCTAAAATGTGTCATCAAAAGCTGCCGTGTCACAACACAACAGAATGACATTCTTGGTATGAAAAACAAACAAACAAAAGAACAAGGGGAGTCTGCTGCAATTTGTTGTTGTTGTTGTTGTTATTATTATTATTATCATTATTGTCAATATTATTATTATTATTATTGTTTTTATTATCATTATTATCATTATTATTATTATTGTTTTTATTATCATTATCATTATTATTATTATTGTTATTATAATCATTATCATCATCATCATTATTATTATTATTATTATAATATGCATTAGTGTCTTATACTCACAAACATGTAAGTTGGGTGTTCCCTCACTTTTCAAAGCAAAAAAGGTGTACATTAACCCCTTTTTTTTTTTACTCGATACGAAATGTGCATAATCACAAAAGCCTACACACATCTCTATCATCATCCATTTTCCTTGTTTTTGTGACTCATAAGTTGTATTTCTTCTAAAATAAATGCCTTTACATGAAAGCTTCAAAAGTGAACAAAGATGACTGGGTCTTAGAACTTTAAAAAAAAATGGAAATTTTATATGGCAATCAAATTAATAAAAATAATAATAATAATAATCTCTCATAATCGCAGCCAAGGTGCAATTCCCCACTAGGGAACCAATCAATAAAAATCAAATATCAGTCAATTATAATAATCTCTCATTATGAAAGCAGAGGTTCAATTCCCTACTAGGGGATCAATTCATAAAATTTTGATTTTAAATTTATTTTCAAAAAACTTATTATATCTATGGGGTATTAAGAAATATTAAGATATTTGGTAGCAAGTGTCTGCTTTTATTGAATTTGTAAACTGTTGTGTCCCTTTTAATTTGAGTTTATGGGGTATGAAGATATCGCCACATATCCAGGTTTTGTTTAGGTAAGAATACCATAAGACAGGCTCTAATTTGGGACCAGAAAAAATCTCTCTTATATCCGCGTTACACTGTACTTAAAATAAGACCTTTATTTTTCTAGCACAAACCCAAGTTAGGCACAAGGCCAGTTTTACATATTCATTATATCCCTTGGCTTTTGTATTTAGTGTTATTCTTCAGTTAGATAAGTTATTCTCTTTTTAGTTGGCGGGTCTCATCCACCCGGGATTTTGGAATCAGTGTTATCCTTTCACCTAGATGAGTTACAGTCCCGAGTTAATGAGCCTCATCTGCCAGAAACAGCTGAAAGGGTTAGGGAAAGGCAATTGACTGAGTTTTGATCTTAATTTTCTTGGTAACATTTTTTTTAAATAAATTTAAAATCAAGATTTTATTGGTTGGTTCCCTAGTAGGGAATTGAACCTCTGCTTTCATGATGAGAAATTATTATTATTATTATTATTATTTACTGGTATTTGATTTTAGGCAGAATATGGGGAATTAGGAATTAACTTTATTATCAGACTTTTGTCGTCATCTTAGTATTTTTAGATGTGTCTATGTTTTGGCCTAGTTCACCTCATGAACTAATTTTACTTAACAATTTTGTACTTTCTTAAATAAATTTTTCTTTTTAGTCAAAATAAAAATCCAAGTCAAGGTCGACACAAATTCTTAACTAAAAGCTTAAATCTCATCATGGTTTGTTGAAACAATGCTAAATAAAGTGGTTCATGGGTCGCCTCATTAATGCATCGTGTCTCTAGGCAAGTGTTAATGCATAGACATAAGCATTTTACCATGTGATAAGTGTTAAGTGAGTTTATTTTACAAATAGTTTTATTACTATTGTAGAGAATTAATCATCACTCATGACTAGGACTGTGATAATATGATTTATTAAAGAATATTCATGTCACATTCCTAGTTATTAGGGCTGTGACAAGAATATTCTTTAAAAAAAAAAAGTATATTTTCACAGTCCTGCGAATAACTACAGAATTTAAAAGAAATGGTAAAATAGCAAAATAGTCAAGTAACGACAAGAATATTATTTAATGAAATAATCTTTAATAAAAGGATATTGTCACAGTCCATCTAATAAGTACAGAATTAAAAGAAATGGTAAAATCGCAAAATAGTCAAACAATGATAAGAAACTCTTTAATACTTTGAATCCTAATAGGCCGATATATCGGCCCTGAAAACATAAGGCACATAAAGACACACCAACAGAGAGAGAGGGAAAGAGAGAGAAGGGGTACAGGGAAAGAGGGAGGGAGAGATAGAAAGAAAGAGAGGGATACAGGGAGGGGGATAGAGAGAAAGAGAAAGAAAGAGGGCGAAAAGGAGGCAGAGAGAGAAGAAGCAGAGAGAGAGAAGAAGCAGAGAGAGAGAGAGACACACACACACACAGACAGAAAGGGAGAAAGAGAAAAAGAGAGATTGAGGGAGAGAGAAAGAGAAGAAAATTTCAAAGAGTCAAGAAACAACAAAATAAAATTAATAAAAATTAATTTATTAAAAAAAAAAATAAATAAATAAATCAAAATTTGAAAAATAAATTTTTTTTCCTTTTAATTTTATAATTTGCCAATCAAAAAATAATTTAAAAAATAAAATTATTTTTGATTTTTCAGTCGTTTCACTTAAATTTTTATTATAACAGATTTCTCAAATTAATAGATTATAGTTCTTCTGAAGCATCACATAATATATAATAAATAAATAATTTTTTTTGTTAAAGGCTTAAAGTATGCAAATATTTTGTTATTATATTTTTTTTATTTGTAATATTTCGAGGATATTACCTCATTTTCAAACGTTTGAAAATGAGGTGATATCCTCAAAATATTAAAAATAAAAAAAATATAACAAAATATTTGCATCATTTAAGCCTTTTAAAAAAAATTATTTATTTATTAGATTTCTTAAATCTTTTTTATAAAAAAACCCTTGTAATTTTTTTTTTTTTTTTCAAAAAAATATGATTAGAACTTAAAATTTAATTTAATTTTGATACAAAATCAAATCTTTTTTTTTTCTACAGAATTCTAAAAACTCAAATTTGGTCATTAGTCTTTTAAATATTTTTTTGAAATCTACAACTAAGTTTGTGAATAAATAAGATAGGTAATTAACTGGAAGATATATTTACTTGGTCAAGCACAAACCAAAGTTGGCACAAGGCCATTTTTACATGCTCATTAACTCCTTGGGCTATTTGAAAGCAGTCATCCTTCACCTAGATAAGTTATAAGTTAATTTAATTGAGTTGACGGGCCTCATTTCCCAAGGGTTTTAGAATTAATGTTATCTTTACACTTAGATGAGTTACTCTACCTGACAGGCCTCACCTGGGTTTTTAGAATCAGTGTTAACCTTACATCTACAGAGGTTAGACATAATAATGGAAACACCTTGAAATTTATAAATTCTAATAGATCGGCCATTTTCATTTTTTTTTTCTAATAAAAAATATCTAAACTAAAAAAGATAAATTGAACCAAGTAATTCAGGATAACAATTAACTAAAATAAGAAAAAAAAAAAAGATTTTTATAATTTATTTTCAATTATTATAAGTGGTTTAAATTACATGCCTAATTAACAGGTGTTTTCATTATTTTGTCCAACCCCTGTAAATGTGTACTGTAATTATGGATGCCTTTGGTTAGCTATAGTTGCACCCCTCCTAATAGGAAGTGACGGGGGGGGTGTTAGTCTGGTGGTCAGTGAGAGTCAGAAAAAAGGCAAAGAGCTAGCAAGCAGGAGTGGCAGTAGGCTGTTGCTTTACCCATGCGCATGGGGGTGTGCTGATTGCTGAATAAATAAAAAGTGGAACCACAAACATGTTGCTTTTTTTTGGGGGGAGGCCTTCTGTTCTAGACCAGAGAAGAGAAACCAGTTGACCCCCAGAATCCGAAGAGAGGAAAGACTACCCCGAGGAACAAATCTTCCCGAAGGAGAAAGATCCCAGTCTTCCATTACAGGTGTTCTCCTACACAGCAACAACAACAACAACAACAACATCAAGTGGAACCACACTTAAGGTGTATCATGGCATTTTGTTGTTTTTTTTTTATTGGAGCGGGTCTGTTTTTAGCCCTGACCCCACCCCACCCCATCGACCCTCAGTCATTCATTTCAGGTGTTCTCCAACCCGCAACTACAACAACAGTATAAATGTAAGTGATGGATAT
This sequence comes from Idiosepius hallami, assembly GCA_034780655.1. NCBI lineage: Eukaryota > Metazoa > Mollusca > Cephalopoda > Idiosepiidae > Idiosepius > Idiosepius hallami. The sequence continues at coordinate 13,916 of JAUZSX010148185.1, forward strand.
TATCATGGGATATCATTTAATAATTTACACAAAGGTTATAAAATATCACAGCTAAAGAATCCAAATTTGCTTTCTGTTTCTCTGAGAGAGCCATTAATGATTGACATTTATCAGAAACCATTAGATGCCCTTCACTGAGTTTTTGCTTCTTGGCCTTACACTCTTGCCTAATCTTGTCCACTATATCAGGTGTCAACTGGCCCAACTCACCTGTGCTGAACTGTTCTTCGTTAGGTGACCTTTCATTTTCAAGCAAGTAAAGTTCTCGACTTAAGATTTGAAGATGAGACTGAAGTTGCTGAAGCCACGGATTTACCTTGGCTAGACTGATATGGCTCTCGGGGAAAATAACCACATCGTCAGGGAGTTGACTGTACAGGAAGTGAACAAGAGCAGGGATGCAAGAAAGTTCCCTAAATAAAAATAAAAAAATAAAAAAAAAATAAATAAATAGAATTCTGGAAAAAAAATTTTACAACAGGGTTTCCCAACAGGGTCCTTACCGCCCACCAGTGGGGGAGGGGCGTTATAAGACTTCAGGTGGTCAATGGACAAATTTAGGGGGTCCCTGAGATCCTTCTAGTAACATTATGTGTAAAATAGAAGAACAAAGAGCTCATTTGCAAGAAATCATCCTTGAATTACAATGTGACGAAGAAGTGAAGATAATCTTTGAAAAACAAGGTATGAATGAAATGTGATTCAACTGGAATGAAGTGCATGCAATGGTATGATATATTAATTGACCCACTTGATTTATAGCTGTTACTGTTCCCATTCGATATAGAATTTTTTTGAATAAACTATATAAATATTCAATTATTTATTTTCACTTTAATTATGTACTACCACTACTACTAACATTATTATTTAAGGATGCATGTAGGAATCCGTAGGTCGTAGGTATCTGAGTGTTCTAGGGGAAGTGTCTAAAAAGGTTTGGAAACTCTGTACTAAACTAACCAATTCTATAAAATATCTAGTTCTATATTTATGATTTTAAACAGAATTGGAAATTTTTTTTTAAAATCCATCGCTGGTTAAAAATGAATCGTGAAATAAATATCATAAAGTTTAATGACCAAAAATATTTATGCATTTCAATCAAATCATAAAATTCTGATAAATGCTAGATATTTCACAACATAGTGATAGACGGCTGTTTCGATCTTATTGGATCTCATTAGTGACACAAAATATTTCTAACATTAAAAAATCTAAGCGGTATTACAACCTGCAGATCTCACGGTGTGAAACAAACACTCTAAAGACTGGCCCACGATACAATCATTCATATTGGCAATTTTTATGGTTTTGCTCTCTATTCTAGAAGTTGTTTTTTTTCGATTTTTGATAATTAAAACCTAACTTAGACATCTTACAAACATATGAAATAAATTTGAATAAATTTTCAAGAAAATTGGTTTTGTTGATCTGGAGTCCATAGGGAACGAATAAACACACAAAATTCTATGTATTAATAAGTTTGTTTTATATATTAATATAGTACACTTGTATTTAAATAAATGTTTACTGGTACAAAATTTTATAATCTTGTGGAACAGGAAAGAACGGGACAAGCCTTAAGCTTTTACGGTCATCTCTCATAAGGGCTAAATGGATGGTAAAAGTACAATCAAAGCAAGAATTGAAGTGAGAAAGGGGAATATGTAGAAATTAAAAGTAGACAGAACCCTAATGGGAATCGATTGAAATAAATTATAAACAATTCATATATACAAAAAGAGAAGAGAAAAAAGTGTAGGTTAAAGTAATATATCCCCGACCCACAAAAACACTCCAATGACCTAACAAATTCCTTCTGTTGGCAGAGGATAGGTTTTCAATGGAGATGTCCTTCCATGGCTTTGAATTGGTTGACACTAGTCGCCCGGTGTAAAATAGTAAAAATCATCAATTTTATACATATAATCATATGATAGGAAAATGGAAAATAAATCCCGACGATATGTGATAGAAAAATTAATTAGAAAAAAACAAAAAAATAGCTCTTTTTAATATTATGATAAGAAATAAAATATTTTTGAAAGAAGATGAAATTTTAAAGATATGAATAAATGCGTTTTTTAAAAAATACATTTTTTTTATATCTTTGAAATTTTCTCTTCTTTCAAAAATATTTTATTTCTTTTCCTAATATTAAAAAGACCTTGTCCCTATCAAGACTTAATGGACAAAAATAAATGATAATAAATGTGCCCTGAAGAAGTCCGAAACGCGTCGGCACTGATATAAATTCTTGTTTTTTTTTTTGTGTTTTCTAAATAATATTTCTATTACATTTATATATTTATATTTTTTGATAGAAAAATTAGATCAATTTTTTTTTCGTTTTCCTTCAGCTCAGAACAAAACTTTCATTACTTTTTTTATTTCTATTTTTATTTTATTTGATATTAATCACATCAGTGTTTAATTACCTGGGTTAATTTATTTAGATAGTTGGAATTATTCATCCTGTAATTATAACTTGTGAATAATTGGACGTAATAATTAGGTGAGAATATGCCCTGAAAAGCATTAGGGAGTGTTGCCTTGTTGATTTTAAAATTAATTCTGCACAACTGTTGATTGATAATGTAATGTTTTGTTATATTTTTTTAGTTAATGATATATTTCTGTGGACAATGTAATCAATAAATTTATTCTCTGATTGGAAACAAATAAAGAAATTTAGAAAAAATACAATTCAAAAAACCTTCACTAATTATGATAAATGGTTTTAATTGTTATAAGACAAAAAATGATTTTTGTAATGATATTCTTTGTTTATAAATGTTGACTAGCAGGCTTACCCTACGTTAGAAAACAAACAGCTTTGAGTTTAATTTTTCGATAATAAGTTACTTATAATTTAAATAATTGTTGTGGGACCTTATCTCTCCTTTCAGTGGACAAGTCCACTGTGCATATAAAGTCATTTACTAATTGTGATAGATGTTTTTTCTCTATCCGTTTATAATGAACTGGTCTGATCCCCATAATCAGACGAAATAGTCATTAGACCAAAAATGATTCAACAAATAGCATATTTTTTTTTTTTTTTTTTTGCAGGGAGAGTTATACTTATGACGGTGGAGCATTGGTAGAAGCTCGGGCTGTGAGATCATGTTACGCGATTTCAAATCCCAGTCAAAACCATTACTTTCACTTCAGCATCCTCGGGCAGATGGGGCTCGTTAGCTCGGGAGAGCAGTTCATCTAGGTGAAGGGTAACACCGAATATATAAA
>JAUZSX010148295.1:0-17164 GCA_034780655.1 Idiosepius hallami
TATTAAAAATATTCAAGTCACAGTTCTAGAGATGTGACAAGCATATGCTTTAATAAAAGACTATTATGACAGCCCAGATGATTACTTCCAATTTTCAGACTATCTGAACAATTAAGTGGAGGTAATTAACCAATTAAATTTGCAATTTCAAATAATGTTTGATTCTTTAAAACAGACACCAAATATTGGACAAAACTTTCTATACAAACTGACCATTATAAGTGTACAATACAAACCCCGGTACTTTTCATGTTTTATAATGTATATTTAACAATGCAATACTGAACATGGGTTGTGCATACATTATAGATTTCGTTTGTGTGATTTTTCTTTATCATTCAAACTACATAAACAAGTAACTCCAAAAAACTGACCAAGACTTGTTCAGACTTTTGCCTTATATTTTCATTGACAAGATAATGTACTGAACTACAATTAGTGATTGTTAATGAAAAAAACAAAAAGGAAAAAAAAGAGAGAAAAAAATGAAATAAGAAATTTAAAATTTATTCAAATACTTTTCAGAACATTTCAAAATTGTGATGTAATAAAGAAACAATAGCATTTATTTAAACTTTGAACTCAATATGTTTCAGAACAAAATGGGCGGGGGGGGGGCACTCTAAAAAGCAATTTTGAAAACAATATAAACAATTGCAGCAGCAGTAGCAGCAGTAGTAATAAAAGCAATGACTAGTGTTAAAACTTCACAAGTCACAAAAATGGAACAACATTGGTGCTTAAGCAAATTGCTTGAGAATAAACATCAGCTTTTGTTCATTATTTCTCAACAATTGATAGAAAGCTACCAGCTCCAGCAGAAATTGCATGATCAGAAAAATCACACACAATTTTTTTTAAAAATAGCAAATAAAATTTGATACAAACGAAAAACGTTTTTTATATTAAGACCCAGTGCAACTAATGAAAATTTCAACTGTAAATCTGAGTTTATTGGTAAGAAAAAATATATAATTTTACTTTATTTTAACAAATGTATCTTTTACGTTCATAACTGTGATACACTATAAAACTAGACTCAAAAGGTGTTTTTTGTTGTTTTTGACATCATTTATATCCGTTTATGAATGAATAAATCTCTCCATTAGAGAAATTGCTTTTTTAAAAAATATAGACACAGATATAATATTAATATTGAAGTGGAATGCAAGAGAAACAGTCATGACTGGATTTCAATTTGTTTTATAACCATGTCAAATAATTTTATTTATGTAAATCATAAAAGATGATTATAATTATTTATTCATTCATTCATGTACTTGTTGTAAGATCAACAATGTTTTTAGAGAAGTTTTGATGTTTTTAAAATGCAGGATTATATTAAAATTAAAGATTGAGATTGTCATTACTGTTTATCACAAAACAAAAATTATTTTATGAAATTTATTATAGTTTTATAATCTAAAAAAATAGAAAAAAATGCTTTGAGATGATTTAGATTGTCATTTAGGATGATTTTCAATTAAGACATTATTAAATAATTAACAGTTAGCTCAAATTCATTTAAATGTTTAAGAAAAAAAAAGGATTTTACAACACCAGGTCTTAAAAATAAATAAATAAAATACAGTACTTAATAATTCAAAGCGTAGGTAGAGACTAAATGTGAAAGCTTAATATATTTCTTACTTTCTATCCAATGTTTTACTCAATTATTAAGTATTTTAAACTTAAGTCACTCACTTAATGACTATATATATATTGGAACAATCAGAACGGGACTATTTTTTCATTGGCTTAAATGATAAATTAGTTTAATAATAATAACAAAAAGTAACAATAACAAGTGTTGGATATTTTGTGTTATGTGTGGAATAGCTTGTAAATATGCTGAGATAACTGTATAAAAATCATTTATTTACAAATTATAAAACAATTTTATTTTTATTAATATTATACAAACTTCTAATACAAAAACAATACAATTTTCAGGTTTTCTTTAATATTAAATTCTTTGTGAGAAAATGCAAAGTCTTTTATTTTATGAGGATCAATTGTAAACAAAGTGTTTGTTGATAAAATATGTAGATGCATAACTTATGCAATACTATAAACACACTAATATTGTTACTCTTGGTTTATTATTATGAGAAAGTATTTAGAGTTATAGATTTCTAGATAAACATACAAGTCTACTTGGGCCTTTCATAATTGCAAAAATTAGTCCATAAATAAAAACTAGTTGGGAAAAAACAAACTTGGCTTGACATACCAAAAAAATAAAACAAATTCAAGATTTTTTAAAATCTGGGATAATTCAAATAATTATTTAAACATCTTCATTTATTTTTTGTTACACAGAAACTAAAAACAAATACTAAAAACTGTCTCACATTTTTTCAACCCAGTCCTTACTTTTCTTTAAAAATTAATTCTTATATATTCCTATATATATATATATATATATATATGTGTGTGTGTGTGTGTGTGTGTGTCTGATGACAGCGCAGGCAATAAACTGACAGTCACCGAAATCCATTGACTCCGTGTCTATGCTTAACTAATATATAAATTTATATGTATATGATTTCTAAACTACAAGGAAAATTAGAAACTTTTAAAGAAATTAAAAACTTTTAAAGAAATCATAAAAACTAAAAATTCCCTAGAAACATCATTAAAGATTATAATTTTGTAAAACTTGAGATCAGTCTCACTTCATCCACTAAAATTCTTGTTAAACATAACTTTATATTTTAGGAAAAAATACAAAAAATATTATAAGATGCCATAAAAATATATGTTCATTTCTGTTGGGTCATATTTTCTTTTCTTTTTTTTTTTTTTCTTTTAAAATTTCAAAAAGTATTATCTGTAACTCTGAAAGTGAATTATATTTTTTCTTTTATTTTTTATAACTCTAATGCAAGGGAAATAATAATTAAATAGTCTGGAGTTCTCTCCCTTGCTAAATAATAATTATATATAGATATAAATTATATATACTTGGTGAGCAGCACCAAAAAAGTTTAGTACAAGGCTATTTTTAAGGCTTGTTAAAATAAACTATAATAGAATTTTTAACTTTAAACGTAAATATTTGTTCAAAAGAGTCGTTTTTAAAACAAAATGACACTTTAATTTTTCTTTCTTCTCCAATGAATTAATGGACCAAACTGGTTGGTTTGGTTGAAATTATATCAATCAAAAAAAAATAATTTCTAAAGAATAAGTCTTAAAAATTGTTTCAGATGCCTTAGCAAGCCTTGTCGGGTCTCAGGGGTTACTCAGCGTGGTTGTACCGGTCATATGAAATTAGTCCTCCTCCTTCTTTTATGCCAAGAGTAATGTTAATTTTTTACTTTCAAATTTAATTTTAAGTAATCATCAAAATCAAAAAAAAAAAGATCAATGGAAGAAATAGCAAAGAAGGGACAAATTTAAAAAACAATTTTTTTAATAATGTAAATGATTTTAAGCAAGAATTAACTTTTCGTTTCGTGCTTAACTATAAAGGTAATCTTTTTATTTAAAAATTTCCTAAATTAAAATTAAAACATTTACCATGAAATCTATTTCAAAGTTGAGGAGAAAACAAATAATTACTACGAAAACTGAAAGATTTGTGTTGACTGTTGCCAAGCAAAATATTTTTTATATTCAAAGATTTAATTAATATGGTTAGATTTTTATCAACCTCAGCAATATTTAAAGTCAAATTTCCAGATTAAATTAGATTTTTATAAGATATCCAAATAAGGAGGGAAATCATTTCATCCATACATCCATTTTTTTGCCTTATTCATTTTTAAAATAATATTTTCAAAACCTATGAATATACAAGTATATAGTCATCTACATAAAATCCATGGTAAAGGGTGAAAAATGGCTAGTTAAAACAAAAGAAAAAACTCCTCTGAGATCTCAAAAAAGATTTATTTTGAATAGGGAATGAAATGTTAGAGGAATTTTTCCATTTCTTTTTATGATTAGAATAGATTAGATGAATTTGTTTTACAACATATCATTCATTATTCTCTAAACAATTTTCTTTCTTTTTTCTTGGTAAAAAAGATTATTTGTACAACTTTATTTGTTTGTGGAGAAGTCAAACCATTCCCAAGGATATTAACCAAAAAAAGAACCAACTAGAATATAAACTTGAATATTATGATTCTTTTATGAACTTTTATCCTGGATCTGGGGATCATTTTAATTGTATCTTAGAAATCAATTGATAATTAAATTAAGTTAAAAAATTAATAGAAATTTGGAATTTTTCTGTTTTTATTTTTTTAAATAATTTGTAAAATGACTTTCTGTATAAAAACTAAATGATATTCTTTTGTGTGTAATTTTAGAATCTTTATTTTTTGTAGAAACATTAACCCAATAATCAATTAATTCTTTATGTAAATAGTGTCTGGGAATGAATCCAGTTAAACTAAAAGTTCCAATGTAATTTTTTTCACAATGATTATTCAAAATCAAATGAAGTAGCAATGAGAAAATGATCAAATTTAGAGCTGAGTTAGAAATAAATATATTTTCCATTTACAGAAATTGGCAATCAGGTCAAATGCTATTTTTGTAAGAAGATCAATTTTAGTATAAGCTCAATATAAAAAGAAAAAAAGAAATTATTAGCAGCAACACTTTTCAAACAAAACCTATTTTGCTAGAAACAGACTCCCATAATAAATCAAAAATAACTTTTTTTGAACCAATCTTTTTGTAAAAGAAGCCTTTCTGAAAGGTGTGTGGTCATAGGGCATACACTAATTTGCTGAAATGAAACAAAGGTTTCTTATTCATAAAGATAAAGAATATGAATTCTTAAACTGGATAAAGTCATAACTTTTGTAGTAGAAAAGATTTGGAAATGAAAAATATGAAGGACCATACAAACTAAATGAGTGTATAAAAATCAGACTGTTTTGTTTAGATATAAAATGATTCATGCATATTGTTAGTTTACCATGGGAAGACAATGTTATTCAGTAAAATGTAAAAAAAATGTTTTGCTTTTGTTATTTTGTTTTCAATAAAGGCCAGAATGCCATAATGGTTATGGGTAGGCAAATAATGAGAGAGGTGTTAAAATTATTTTCAACAGATCTTATCCAAAACCAGAAACATTTAAATCTGTAGCTAACAATTTGAGAGCATAAGGACAAAAAATTTTTAAAAAATGTCTAAATCAAGTGAAGCATAGTGAAGATAAAAATACTGTTGAGACACACAAAATATCCCCAGTTACTACAAATTACTATGCAACATAACCAAGCGTGGGGATAACGCTTTACAATATCTTTTTTGTCTTTTTTTTATATCTACTTCAAGGTTGAACATATTTTTTAGCAATTTACCTTGACTGTTTGGGAAATATTTTCAATTTCATCCCAATTTGAATAACACACAATTATACAATAGCATGAATCTTTTTCATTTCATTTTAAAATAATAAAAAATGCTTACAAAAGTAAAAATTTCTTTGGTTTTAACAATGATGGTCACTTGGTACATACAAACATACAAAGAATTTCAATGCCATCACAAAATAAACCAGTTATTTCCAGTCTTTTGGTTTGTTTTCATTTTGACCAGTTTGTTTGGCTTTGGATTTTGTTTGTTTTGGGATTTTTGTTTTTGTTATTTTTTTTTTTTTATGGAGAATGAATAACATTTTTGCTGATAAAGATATCTTTATTTTGTCACATCCAGGAAATGAGATCAGGTAAAAAATAATTACATAAAAGACTAACAGATATCAAAGATATAATGTAGGTATTTTAGTTTTTTAGTGTAAATTGTTTCATTTTATTTCTTTATAATTATAGATTCAATTTTATAAACATATGAACTGTTTGTTGACAAATTTTCATGAATTGTTTGGAGTGGATTAGTCATGAAATATTAATAACTTCATTGAAAGGAATAAATTGATTCATGAACTGATTTCACAAGAAAATTAACCTAAGAATAGTTCTTTTGACAAAGTACATTTTCGTTTACCTATTCTGGAGTCCAAGACAGAGTAATGATCCTACTTAAATTTGATCTAACAAGAGAGATATTTAAAAGTTATAATAAATTCAAATTAACCGTTTTTAATTTAGGCATTAAAAATGTCAAAATTTGATTTTTTTTTCTTTATGCATAATGAAAAAATGTCCAACATTAAAAATAATTTTTGGAAATTATGTAAGTCATTTGGTTGGACTTTATGGTATGTTTAAGTCAATTTTTATCTATTTTTGCATATTCATTATTATTATGATAATAACAATAACATGATAGTTTAGGTTGGCAGTATTTTTAGTCTTTATCAAGAAAATGGACTTAAAAGTAAATGTAACTGATTTGAATTGAAAAATAAATTTAAGATTCCAAAGTTTTGTCTGTTACCACAGACAACACATAAGACTACAATATGGTTAACAGTTTGAATTAGCTAAATACAAATGATTAAGGAAAAATAGAACAAAAATTAATTCCTAAAATCAATTAGATTTATTGCAGTGTTTACTTTTTGTAGAATTTAACCAACAAATTTAAACATTTAATTAAAATTGATTCTGAGAGTATTTTTGTAAAATCTAACAAATAGATATGCGTTGTTAGATATTTATTAGTTAAAATGTAAGATTTTAAGTGTAAAATTAAAATAATTTATTCAAAATATCTATTTCATCAAATGCCTAGACTTTACAGTGCATCCATTTATTATTCAAAGTTAAAGTCTGTTGTTTTTTAGTTTGTTTATCAAAAGGCAGAACTCAGTAGAAATGCAAGTTGATTAGAACTAAAAGTAAATTTTTTTCAAAAAATTTTATAAAAATATTAAAAGAGGAATTTTATGGTTATTTGTGTATACCATAGCAAAAAATGGACTTACTTCACTGTTCATAGGATAATGCTTTTCTGTAAAAGAACTCAAGGTTTTTTTAATATATATTAAAAGAGTTAACAGATATTTTACATTTTAACAAACTGAAAAATAATAAAAGCTGTTTTGTTTAGAAACAACTATCTTTATCAATTGTTTCATAGCAGTCAACACAGGGTTAACAACTTTTGACAGTCTGCTTTCTTTATTCTAAAATATTTAGCAATCAAAAGAATAGGTCTATTATTAATAAATGGTATATAGCATTGTACATGCATTATAAAAGCACTGCAAAGAAAACATTATGTAATAAAAGATATGAATATATATTTCATGTTGATAAAGGCATATTTATTATGCAGCCTGCAACAAATGGTTGTGTGAGTGTGCACTATGTGCGCACTGACCTAAGTGCAGCACTCACAAGCACATAATTATTGTTTATCATTATGCACATGTGAATAATCACACACACATACACACAAAATGAGTTTGTTTTGTTTTTTTAATTATTTTCCTTGAAAAATTTAGATTTAATAATCAATATTCATTTAGTTTTTTTCAACTTTAATAGAGAAAAAGGATCAAATAAATTTAATAAATCAACACAACACAGAACAATTGTTTCAATTTTAAAGTCTTTATAGAAATTAAACTTATGACTTTTTTGTAAGCCTAACACATTGATGGCAGTGTCGTTTGCTTACTAGTTTTTATTATAGCCAATATATTATGGCAAATAACTGAAGAATTAACAGATAATTTTTTCATCAAAAGTTCTTAATAAATTATTGGTTTGGTTTTTGGTTCAGGTTGCAATAAATTTGGATTTCAGAGCCAAGCCATTTTTATCTCTCTCTCTTTTAAGTTTTAAAATTGATACTGGAAGCCAAACCTAAAACCAGCAAAAAAGGAAAACATTTTATAAATGATTAAGTCTGTACAAAAACAATTTTTTATTTATTAATTGATTCAATTTTATATTTAGGATCCTTTAGTTCAAAATAGAAGTACTTAGAATCAATCCTCATTAGATTAAAAAAAAAACTGTAGTCTTTGTATCCAGTTTCAAACATTTAACTCTTCTTTTTAACTGCCTTGAACAACAATACCTTTAACAAATAAAAGTTAATCATCTAAAAGGCTTCGTTTATAAAAACAAAGTAATATTAAATTATCATAAAATTATTTAACAATTTTGATTAATTCTATTATAAAATTTTTGGCAAATAATCAGTTAATAAAATTTTATCTATATTTTTTTAGCACTTTCTAAATGTTTTTTAACAGATTTCCACAAAAAAATATTTTTTCTTTACAAATTTTTTTATTTTTATATACCCGAAAAGATTATCTTCAGCTGGTGATCACTAAAATCTATTTTACAGCATGTTTTCTGATAAATAATTAACTAACTAAAACTAATTCACTTCATCCTGTCCTGTGGTGTGGTGTGGGTGTGGTGCTCTGTTACATCTGGTGTGCCTGCCTGTCTGCTCTGTGCTGTGTGGTGTGGTTGTGGTAGCGTGCAGTGAAAGCACTGAAGCAGAACGAAAAAGCATTAAAGACACAGCCCTTTAGAGTAAGCAGCAACAACATAACTGAGCAGTATGTTCATTTAGGACAAGATAAATGACCAAAAAGAGCCTCGAACAGTAACTAAACACCAGTCAGTACCACCGAGTCCCACTGGCCACTACAGTTGAAAGAAACATTACGACTGGATCAAAAAAGAGAGTGCATCTGCTTTCTCTTAATATCAGCAGCAGCAGAGAGCACTTCAGTGTAAACACCAGATAGTTCCAAGTTATACCAAAATATTTTTTCTTCGATATGGACATTTGTAAAAAATTAAAAAATGTTACAAGGGGGTCATTTTAAATTTACAATAGCAAACTGACCTCGAGAGATCCCCCCACCCCCACTGGCTCTCTTGAAATTAAAAGAAAATGAAACTACTTTCATTTATGAAATCATCAATTTCTTGAAGTTGAACTGCTGAGACTGACTGACTGTCCTCAAATACTCTTCGCCTAGAAAAAACTACGCTATTTTGCATTTATTGTTACGGTTTTAGGAAAACAAATATTTTGAACTTCAAAAATTTTCAATATAATCTTTCGATTAAAAGTGGGACAAATGAAAACATTTAAATGAAATCTTGTTTGCCAATTCTACCCATCCATCTTTTAAAATAAAACTTTAAAGTCTAAAACTATTCATATTTTTCATTTATGTGGTAAAAAAAATTTATAAACTAATTGAAAATAATAAGTTTTACTGTAATATAAATTTGAATTGTCTTGTAGTAATATTATTTGATAGAGTTTTAAATTTTTTGTTGGTTCTGCAAATTTATACAAAAATACGAGATATAAAAATAGAAAAAGGCTAAGAAATGACTTGGCCAAAAATGAGGCCAAAAATCTTCCAACAACAATTTACATCTCATTTAATCACTTAGCATTTTGTTTTTAAGAAAACCAAACTTGGTAATTTTTTTTAATTTTTTTTTTTTTTTTCATCTACAACTTTGAAAACTAACTGTTTAAACAGAGAAGGCCTTAAATTTGGTGACTGGGCCGGGTCGAGGCCTCCGAGATATCTCGGAACCCTTTGGCCGGGTCAGGTCGCTTAGTTTTTGTTCCTTGACCTTGATTCCCTTCATGCAATGTTTGGTAATTCTAAAATTGTTGTATCTTAGACACCTAGTTTAAAGCAGATTATAAATAAACTTGTATTAAAACATATTACAAAATGAGTTAAAAAAAAATAAATTAAAAATAAATTTGCGGACGTGTGTGTGTCGACGACACGCACGTCCGCAAATTTATTTTTACGTGTCGTGTCGCCGTGTATGAACCAGTGGGACCCGGACCGGGAACCGCTCAACGAGAAAGTGAAACCGTGTGGTCCGTGTTGTAAATTTGGAACTTAATGAAATTTTTTTTTCTAATCATTTTTTTTTAATTCAAAAAAACTTTGTCATATTTTTCAATATGCTTTAGAAAATGTTCAAAATATCTAAAAAAAATCCAGGAGTTAAATTATGAAAATGTAAAATTACAACAGCTGTCTTTTTCTTTCTTTTTTTTTTAATTAACTGTAGACGCGATCATCCATATTACAAGTTTTAAATAAGATTTTTTTTCATTAATTTCCAAATTGAAGAACGAAAAATAATGAATCTCAAACTTCTATTGCCAATCAGTCACTTTTTCACTCTGTGCCTTCGCGTCGAGTAAAACTTAGGGATTGTAATGATTTGTGGAGTCGATTTAGAATAATCTCTAGTAGGATTGTATTAGAAACTGACCACACCCACACCAACCACCACACACACGGTACACCATCCTCAAAAAACATTTAAATGTTGACTTTTTCTCACAGGTAAGGGACGCTAAAATAAGATTCTACCACTTTTTGGAGGTGAGGTGGGGGTCTGAAAGTTTAGTGCCCAATAAACATCAGATAAAAGATTAGGGGAAAAATGAAAAAAATATAGATTGTGGTGGTGGTGGTGGTGGGTCATCGTAACACAAAACACTTCGACCAAAATATTAAGAAATTTTTTAATTGTAATCAAGGATTTAATTAAGTTTTTTGGTCAGACCGGTTTTCAATGCAAATGAACGATACTTACATGCTCAATTACTCTCAGGGTGCAAACAACAACACTTGTTATTTTAGGGGCTGGGGGTTCGGGTTGATTTTTAAATACCATTTCTTTTTTTCTACTTTCTCCACTACAGAAAAATAATCATTTTTTTTTCTTTGACAATATTTTTTCTTGATTTACATTGCAAGGAAAGGAATCAAGGAAAAGCGACATCGGAACCAACTCGGTTGTATAAAAAGTTTAAAGAATCAAAAAAACTTAAACCAGCGAGAAATGAGTGACAATAAAGAGCTGTAAGTTTCAATATCAATTATTGTCATGATTTTTTCTCTCCAATGCTGGCATTAAATTTCATTGAAAATAAAAAAATTTTTTTTTAAATACTCAAAAATTTTGGAAAGGAATAAACAAAAAGGAATGAAAAAACAAATCTAAAATTAAATTAATGAAGTTAAATTGAGAATTTTTTTAAGTAAACGCAGAGAGTTATTTTTTGAGAAAAGTAAAAAGTAAAACCAATGTTTTAGTAGAACTTAAAACCTAATTTTCACAGGTTGATCAACAAGTTAAATTGGACAAATAAATAGCAAAAACGGTGTTTAAAAAAGTACAAAAAATGTGTCAAAAAAACTTTACACCAATATTTTTAAAAGGTTTAAAAATAAAACCTTCTGACCCTTGTCTTCGTATGTTTTTACCGTTATTTTCTACTGGCGGGAGTTTAATTTTAAAGAAATTCCACTTTTCTCAGAAATAATAAGCAGCAAAATTAAATAATTAACAAAAAACATACAAAATCTTGAAATTAAATTTGATATAAGTTTTGACGTCAGAGAAATTGACTTTTTAAAAAAAGTAATTCTATTACGATAACTAAATGTAGAAGTAAAAAATTAAAAATAGTAATAATTTTAGCTAATTGTTTATGTTATTGTTATATGTGTGTAAATGTTTATGTCGTGTCATTGTTAGTCGAAGCCTTTTTTATACTCTTTACTTTTCTTTTCCTAAAAACAACTAATGAATGGGTATTAACTTTATTGCGGACTTTTTGTCGTCATCTTGGTAGTTTAGTTTATGATATTTTTCTCATTACGTTTTATCAAAGTTCACCTCAGACAGTTAAAGCCAAGCCTCATCTCAAAAATAAAAATACAATTAATTTATGTCAAAATTAAAAGTGCATGCACGAGCACAACTGGTGACACTAACTCATTAATGCTTAATAAAATGAAAGCAACCAAAATAAACTAAAAAAATAACCTTAATTTTATTTTTTTGTTTTGATTAGTCAATTTCCCTGATGTGATATTTTCAACAACGAAAACGGAAAAAAACAATAAGCAAAAAAGCACCTGATATAGAAGATGCCTTTTTTTTTTCCTTTTTCCTCTCTCTGTCCTTTCTCTTAGGTACGGGCTTGAAAACCAAACTTTTCCGGCTGGTAGAAATATTTTTCAATGCATTTAACTATATCTTCAAGCTCTTTCATAACCCCATATTTGTCGAGGCCCCTCATAGGATTGGGGCAATGTTCAGTGTAATATTTAATTTTCGGCTCAGTGCCACTTGTTCTCAAAGTGGCTATACAACCGCATTCAAATGTAAATGTAATCATCTGACTAGATTTACTAGTTGGTAACAAGGGTAGACCATCAGGGGTGCTACTGTCGTAACCCCTATGCAAATCACGAACATGAGAAATTGCGTAGGGTCCACAGCTCCTCGGGTAGTTATCTGTGCCATTATAGTTACACAACTCTTCAAACATACTTTCGGTTGCAGAAGGGTCGTGGCTGATGAAGTAAGAATTAATTGAGAGACAGTAGCCGTAAGTCTGATAGATCTCCTCAAGTTGAGAGGTAAGGGTTTTACCCTCACTGTTCAGCCAGGTAGCCATCTCTGCCATAACGGCAGCTGCACTAACCCCATCTTTATCCAAAACTTTATCCCCGCACATAAAACCAATGGCTTCTTCAAAAGCAAATAAAACTTTCTTGCCTTCGTTAATAAGATCGTAAGTTCGGTTACCCATCCATTTAAATCCAGTGAGAGTTTCTATGAAGTTAAAGTTTTCTTTGATGGCAATAGCCTCGAGAATTTTGGAAGACACTGTACTGGACAACATGTATATATCAGTAGTTGGAAAATCGGGGTTAGCATTTTTAAAACTGTAAAAAAGCCACCATCCAAAGAGAGCGCCGAGTTCATTCCCTGTAAAGATTTTCCAGTGACCATTCTCTTTTTCAGCCACTGCTAACCTGTCCGCATCAGGGTCGTTTGCAAGAATAACTGTACTTCCATGAGAGTCTGCAGTCTCCATAGACAACTTAAGTGCACCTTCTCCTTCTTCAGGGTTTGGGTATTTCACAGTAGGAAAATCCGGGTTTGCTTCAATCTGCTTTTCTACAGGAATCGGGGGATTAAATCCAAATTCTTCCATAGCCCGCACAGTATACGGATAACCGACCCCATGCATGGCGGTGTACGTAAACTTTATAGGGGATTTTTGGTTTAGTTCTTTTTGATAACACAGACTTTGAACATCTTTGTTGTAGGCTTCTAGGATTTCTTCGTATGGGTCTTTAACGAGCGGATTATCATCTAAAATTTCAATTTGCCAAGAAGTCGACCATGGGTTAAGATTATTTTTGATAGATTCGGCGAGGTGTTTATCCACAGGTGACGCAATCTGGGCTCCATTATACCAATAGACTTTATATCCATTATCATCTTTAGGATTGTGAGAAGCAGTAATCATTATTCCACATTGACATCCATAATGAGAGACAGCAAAAGGTACGTAAGGTGTTGGATTCATTCTTGAAAATAAAAAAACAGGTATGTTAGCATGAACAAAAATGGTAGCAGTCAGCTGAGCGAACCTGTGACTATTGTGTCTGCCATCATAGCCAACTACAACTCCTGATTTTTTTAATTCCTCATCTCGGGTAGCTTCAAGGTATTTTAAAATTCCCTGGGTGGCTTGAATTACAGTCACATCGTTCATATAAGCTGAACCGGCTCCCATTCGAGCTCGGAGACCAGCAGTTCCAAAACTGATCCGTTTTAATAGACGTTTCTTCAGTTCGCCAATATTGTTGCTTTTGACCAGACTGATTATCTCATCTTTGGTCATTTCATTTTTGTCCCATGAAAACCATTGTTCAATAGAGGCATCAAGTTCAGGATTGCCAGTTCTTTCAGTGGCCATCGTCAACAAATTTAGTCAACAACACTCAACAGTATAATAATAATAAACCGAACTCCTCGCACGTTTTTACCTTTGCAACGCCCCCTAGCGACTGGAGTTTACTACATAAACTACGGATAAACAAACGTGCCATAAAAGATATGTTCATTTAAAAAAACTTTCACCGCTTTCTTTTAGAAATGCACACTTATTATATTTTTCTTGATTGGTAAAATAATATTAATAACTAATTTGATAAAACCCCATATGTTTCTATTGATAAAAAATAATTTAATCTATAGATAAAATAATAACTGATAAATTTTAAAGTAATGAGACTGAACGAACAGTAACACAAAACACACACGCACACCACCACTACAGCACCACAGGCACCAAACAACAACGGAATTTCTACGTTATTGATTTTTAAAGGACATTAAATCTATGATAATTTCAATTTTTCACTAAAATATGGTTACGTTCATTTATCTCTTTTTAATAGATAGTTAAAATTTAAAAGCAATTTTTCGGTAAAAAAAGTATTTTACTTTTTTTTCGTTATTTTTATTTTTTATTCAAAAACCAAAAAATCTTTAACAAGAACTTAAAACAATTTTCTTCGAATTTTTAAATTTACAGATTCTTCTTTATTTTTGTTATTGTTAATTTTTTATTGACAGTAATATTTTTTAACTGACGATTAAGACAAATGATTTTTTAAACGCAACAACTAAAAATGTGTATTCGAAAAAAATTGTAATTAACTATTTTTGAGAGTTTCTTTAATTGAATTTATTGAATTGAATTAGAATTAACATTATAAAAATGCAAATCTGCAAAAAGAACTAGGCACTACGTTTTAAGTTTCAATTATAATAGAATATTCATTTTTATTTTCCAGAGTTTTATACGCAATTCTGAGTGCCAGGAAAAAAATAATAAGAATTTTAATTTTCACGCCTCCCCCCAAAAAAAAAAAAAATCACGGAGATTGATTATTATTAAATTGATTATTTGTAAAATAGGACGAGGGTCGTTAAGTGAAAGTGAAATCTACTTGGTTTTTCAATGAGTGATGACACGTTGTTTACGGCCCTTGAAGAGTACGCGCAATCGCACGTTTAGTTGAGTGTGTGGCTGCTGGCTAGTCAGTCAGTAGTAACTCTAAACTCCGTTTTTCTTTTTTGTTTCTTTTTCTTGTTTCTTTTTTTTATCGCAGAAGTTAATGTAAATGATCAATATGAAAAAAGAAAAAAAGTATTCTGGGTCAAAAGTGACCCTTTTATATTATTAAAGCATTTTAATTTCTATTTACTTGTCTAGAAAATTATTTAACCGATTCATTTTCTTTATTCTGCGAAAATACTGTGACATACGGAAGAAAGGTGTTGGTGCGTGTTTTCTTCGAAAAGAAAGATGAGGAAACAGCAGCAGTTTTTTTTATACTTGCAAGAAGTCTTCTTGCCACTACTTGCTCATTGTCATACTCGCACGCACGCTCTCCACTCACCATGAAGCGTTTTTTAGGCACTGCCACTGACTGCTGTTGTAACAGTTTGTTTTGTGTTCAACGGCATATTAACCTTTTTAGGTCATATTAATGCCTAGAACAATTACTTTTTGATAAACATTATTTTTTATACACACACATATTTTTTTTAATAACACTAGTTGAAGTTGAGTTGCACTATTTAATACATAGCTAGAGGGGATATGGGTATTCCTACCTTCCCAAGGGTATTTAGATGAGACGACATGATGTCAAGCAAGACAGAAATTGGATTCGAACTCGCGTACTACGATCTCGAATTCAAACTATCCACTTGAGACACGTCGACCAGTTGTTACACAGAAAATTAGTTTTACGAAATAAACTATACAATGGATTTGAATTATATGATTTTAGTTATTTTGTTTGTTGTTGGCTTTTTTTTTTCGTTTTGTTTAGTTGTTTTTTGTTTTTATTTTTTTGTTTTGTTGTTTTTAATAATTTCGTTTTTTGTTGATAAAAATTGTTTGTTGTTTTTCATTTATTCCTTCGTTCTTCGGGAGAGATAGAGAGAGAGGTTAGATGAAGGGATTCTGGGTTCAAGTTAGTTATATTTGGTCAATTTTGTCATTAAATGCACATCATGTGTAGACCGGGTCTACAAATGATGTGCATGAAAAAAATTGAAAACGGAACGAAAATACAATTTCCGTCTTTTTTTTCATGTAACCCAAAAATGTAGCATTTAATGACAAAATTGATCAAAGATAACTTGATTTTTAAAACGTAAAATCTTCATTTTAAAAGCAACCCAAAACTTTACATGCGACGGATGGTGTTTCTTACATTTGTACTTTTTATTGTTTTTGTTACAAACAATCAAACATTTCTCAATAATTTTTGTACACTCAACCCTTTAACATCCCCAATCAATAACAATAAACTTTAAAAAAATTATCAACAAATAATTCCAACATAATGCTTTAAAAAACAAAAAAAAGATCGTCTTAAAAGGAAAAACGAAATTATTTATTTTATTTTTTAAACATTTAATTATATTGTAACAAATAATACAACTTGTCTTTGCAGATTGAACTAATACCAGAGGAAAACTTACTAAACAAACAAAAAAAGAATAAAGCTAATTGTTATCTTCCGTAAATGATTTTACAAGAAATGCTAGTGTGTGATATTTAGTCTGTTTTTGGTTTATTGCAACAACAGTAGTAGTCAACAGTCAAGAAAAAAACTCTTATTTTCTATCATTTCTTTTAGCCAAAGTTAACCCTTTCGACCCTAAGTTATCAAAATTTCCAAGTAGTATCTCAGAGCTTTTAAATCAGAGGAATAGGTTTGGGTCAAAATTTTGCTGTGTCTTCTTTTGTCTTAAGTCTTCATGGCCGATATATCGGCCCGTTAGGGTCTAAAGGGTTAAGAAAAATAGTCAAGTGAGTAATATGAAATGATCAGATCTGAAACGCAAGAACTTTTTGTTAAATTAATAAAATAAAGAAAATTCCATTCTTAATCAATTATTGTAAAATGTTTGTTTTTTTATTTTCATGTATAATCAATTTAAATGAAGTTAATTAAAATTTTCTGGAGGTTTCAATTGTGTTATGAACCCAGAAATTTCCACAAGTTATTGGATATTTTGTTTTTATTTTCAGCAACCCTTTTTTTTCTGTCCTTTTGGGTCATTTAATGCAGATAATAATAATTATATAGTCTTAAACTTATTCCTTGATTAATACTAATTGCACTCATTAATCTATAGAGGGAATTAGACAGTGCCATGCTTAGCCACTTAGTGGCCCGACGCAAAATGCGCCCTGTGGCCCCTTTAGCCTAAAAAGGACAACTTGCTCCCCTTCAGCATACTGGAGTCTTCGACTGTATATACATATATATACAATTATATATAGGCATATATATCAGGCAGATGGGGCTCGTTAGCTCGGGAGAGCAGTTCATCTAGGTGAAGGGTAACACCGAATATATAAAGCCCGG
>JAUZSX010148405.1:0-17161 GCA_034780655.1 Idiosepius hallami
TGTACATTTACGTTGTCTTTATTTACAATATATAAGTTTTTATCATTGTTTACCCTGTCGTTGGAGTGTCGTTTATTCGCGTACGGTTTTGGGCCAAGACGGCCGCATGTTTATTATGTGTTACTATCTACATAAATTAATCTTTCCACCAAAACTTCTTGTGCCTTGATTTCAAGTATGACCAACTTTTGAATTAAGAGCTATCTTTGCATGAGTTTATCTTTAGTAAATACTGCTTTGCATCTAACACAATCAACTTTACTTGACCCATAAGAGATTTATCTGAAAATGATGGACTTCTTTATGAATTATTGCAGTGTGTCAGAGTCTAGTTACTTACTAGATATGTACTAATATAACACAGGTTTTAGAATCAGTATTTTACATTTTTTATTTACTAATAAAAAATTAGCCATTTGTTTAATTGTATTAAAACTAATCCATTTGCTTTTTTTTTTTTAATCACACCAAAAAACTAGCTTGAATTTCAATCTGGTAATCATTAACAGAATTGATGCATTTCTAGAGTTATGTAAAAAAAAAAACAGAGTGAATTTAAATTAATTTAATGAACTGGAAAAATGCCAAATTCATTCCTCATTCAGTTTTATAAATCAGTTTTAACACCACTTAAATCAAGGGCATTTAAACAGCAATTGGTTTTTATACCATATTCATCATTTCACAAAATCAACTCTAAATATTGCAGTGATATTATTAAGGGGATTGTATTGGAGAGACATTGCTTGGTTGGGAGTTTTAGGGAGTCTGGCAAATCACTGTCTTTGTGTTGTTAAGAAATCAACTTTTTTTTGGAAATGAACAACTCAGCAAACTGAGAATAAAAATAGATCATCACAAGAACAGAAAGGTCAATTTCAGGGAAATTTGAAGAAAGCTCTTCAATGAAGAAAACCACTGTCAGCTTTGAAAGGTAGAAACCAAGGACCTTA
This sequence comes from Idiosepius hallami, assembly GCA_034780655.1. Classification (NCBI taxonomy): domain Eukaryota; kingdom Metazoa; phylum Mollusca; class Cephalopoda; family Idiosepiidae; genus Idiosepius; species Idiosepius hallami. The sequence goes on from JAUZSX010148405.1 coordinate 954, forward strand.
TTCAAGTGGAAGTCATGTAAGTACCCACAAACTATTTTTTACAGGCTTTCTCTAGCTTTCATGAACCAGTTTCCAGCCCTATCCTAGAGACTTCCATTTGCACACTAAGTGAATAACCCCAATGTAAGATTGCATCCTAAACAACCAGAATCCAAGGCAATAGGATGTTCAGTTGGTTGGGGATTTTATGGTATATAAACCCCTTTTGAGGTTATTTAATGCCTAATTAAGTTATTTGAATATGTGTTTCAATATTTACCGTCTTGATTTATTTACTATTTATAATGGAAATAGTTTTTTGAAGACTAATAACAATTAAATAAATCAGACAATAAGTTTATTGGAAAAAAAAACAAAATTAGCAGAAAATTTTGAATTTTCCATCCTGAGAATTTCATTATCATAGATAAATACTTTTCAAAATGTAGAGGTTGTTCAATTTAAGCAACTTTCCATGATTGTATCAGAATTACTAAAACCAGGAAAATGCACAGATTTGATGTGACATAAGACTGAGAGCAAATCAAGCTTTTTAAGCCAGAAGGTGATTGAACAAGCTGACCTCAAAAAGAGCATACAGACCAAGATTCTTGACAAGCTATTTTAATGTTCAGAAATTTTCATTCTAAAAACTTCTGGTTCAAGGATATCAGAAAACAAATAAAAATCACTAAAATAATAAACAAACTTATTAAATCATATACACCAAGTAAATTTACCATTAAATCTACTTCTGAATTAATCCAAATTATGAATTCTCAACAAAACACAAATACATAAATCATTAGCTGTAGAAAATTTATTCACAAATGTGAAACTATTATTATAATCATTAATAATATTTACCCTTCATTCACCGATTAAAAATCAATCTTATAATATTCAGAAAAGAACTGAATTTGCACAACCAAGGATCTATTTTATGATCAACTTGGTAATATCTACCTACAAAAAGATGGTTTAGCTATAGCATCCATATTAGATCTAACTTTGAGTAAAATTTATGTTAAATTTAGAAATATTTAATAATACATTGATAAACTTGATATATACCTTAGATATGGAGACAATATATCTATACTAAGTAAAGATAAAACTGAAATAAATGTGTTAAAGACATTTCAAAAGAATTTGGATTTTAAATTCACTTATGAATCAAACATCAAAAACAAGCTCCCCTTTTTAGATAAGTTCATTGATGATAATAATGAAAACAAAATCCTAACAACAAGATGTGCATACACTCAATTTTATGACTACTTGTCCTTTTAAATATAAGTCAATCATAACAAGTATAACACAGATAAATCTTATAAATCTTATATCTTCATCAAAACAAACATTTTATAAGGAATTAAAAAATATAAAACAATTTTTAATTAACAAGTTTCCTAACTACAATAAATAATATTTAAATTAATTAAATAAAAATATCATTACAAAATCCATGAAAAATATTAAAATCTATAAAATTATATTATATCCCCAACTAACTGAAATAAAAGAAAACAAACTAACTATATAGTACCATAATCTTAATACTCCAAGTTTTTATTTAAAATTTGACCTCTCCTTTGACTAAGATGGTCGCATTATTTTTTGGTCTAATGATATCTACTGGGTATGAAGGTGGAGATTGGAACATCTCATTATATACAGAGGTAAATTTAACCCAACCAATCACAGAGCAGGAAGGAGATGCTTAACCCTATTTTAAGGAAGCCAGATTCAACAGATTTTTCCACTTCACCAAATCTAAAGCCTTCTTTTAGTAATCCTAGTCATAACAACAAAATTATTTTCAGTAATAAATTTTCTAAATTTAAAAAGAAAAAACCCACATAGAACTTTTTTTTAGTCTATCCAAAAGGAGGCAATGGACTTGTATTAAATATATAACACCCTTAGGAAAAGAATGCATTTAATTGCTTCAGATATGGGTTGAATGGTGCAGCTAGTAAGATTCAAGTAATATGCCAAGTCTGATAATAACTGAAAGTTTCATGAAAGCTTTAGCCTAGTTTTTATTATTATTGCTTCTTGAATGAGTTGAGCGTGTGAGCTTTTCTCTTTGGGCGGATGCCATTTACAAGGTCATTTCAAGAAAGAGAAAATCAATTGCTGTTAAGAAAGATTGCAGCAGTTCCAGCCATTTGGACTTCCACAACAGAATTGAGAGGGAAGATTAGATGATATACAGAAAAGGAAAATATATTCTAATCCATATAGAAATGCACATGTGCATATAAAATGCATTTAATTATTAACTAGCCACATTTGTATGGACTTTATTGCCATCTGCCAATATCACTTGTTTGAATCATTAAAATAAAGAAACAGAAAAAAATTACAAATAGAATTTGAAGTCAAAACAAATGATAAAAAATAACTCATTACTGTTTAAACTCATTTGTGTTGTTTTTAGTGGAATTTAAAAAATGAAAGGAATGAATAAAACAATTAATGAAAAATTTAAGAAGAATATATTATGTACAAGAATAACATCAGAAGATTGTCTAACATTTCTTACTAAGAAAAACAGAATCTAATTTTTAGTCTGAAATTGAATTGAAAATCTTTTAAGAAAGTTTGGTTGAATGCTTTGTATAAAAACGTGTTTAAATAAGCAGTTATTTGCTGAGTATTTCATTGTTAGTTCATCTCAAGTAGCATGAGGTGGGCCCACATAAATCGCTATTTTGGGAAACCTATAATTTAAACATGTGCGAAAAAATGTCTTTAGTACAAAATAAAGAGTAATGATTAAGAAAAAATCTTGTGTAAAGATTATTTGTTTAAATTAATTTATTAATAAAAAATTTTGAAAGTAAAAATTGATTATGTTCTTATTCTGCTTGGTCCCCAATGTTTTTACTACGTAAAAAAATTTTTTTTTTAAATTCTCTTCAAAATTTATTTTTACTCTATTAAAAAAATCTTTTTTAGTAATTTTATGAAAATATTTTGGTTGTTTCTTTTTATCTGAAATTCTATTTATCTTGAACTTGGATTTTTTTAAAATTTCTAATCCTACATAAATTAATTTTTTTAAGTGGTAAATTGGAGTACCTGTTACAATTTTATAATCATAAAAAATCATAAAAGTTTGAAATTAAACAAATTTAAAATGGAACCCTAGAATGTGAGGAAAAAGTTACTGTTGAGTTGAGAGTCTATGTTTGTCTTTACTCAATTGAACACAAAGTTAGACATAAAACCAACTTTGTGTACTTTTGTGATAATATTACTCTGCTACAACAGCTTTAAAAAATTGTCACCAACTTTGGCTTCAGGCGGGGAAATTCTCCCAGATTAATGAAATGTTACATAAAAGGAAGAGAAGACACTAAGAAAAAGCTTGTTTTTAATCCTGTTTCATTAAATTTAGATGTCAGTCACTAAACACTTGTTACGCCTAAGATACAAGCACATTTTTAGATGTAAAAAAAAAAACAACAATTTTCAATAGGCTAAGTATAAAACAAGGACATCAACCTACAGATTCATGTTCAGTATTGAAAAAATAATCTGAGAGAAAATCTCTGAAAAAAGAACATTAACTTTTTTTTTTATTTCTTTGTTTCACAGTTAAAATTCACAAAATTTATTACAATCTACACATCTGCTTTGCCATCTATGGCTCATCAGTACAAATCTTGCTATAATAACACTAATTGCAAAAGTAGAATTAGTATTAATGATATTTTAATAAAAATGATAGTTATAAATTATTTTATAAATAATAGAATTGATAGTAAGCTTGTAGGTATTTAATTGGAGATTTTCATTCTAGTTTTCTTCAAATAGTAATTTTAATCCAATTATATTCTAATTAACCAAAGAAGATTTCTATCTTATCTAATCACAAAAATATCTATGTACTGTAGTTGATTTCATAATCCTTCTTTAGAGTTTTATAGTTCCATAATCCTCATTCTGTCAGTTACAAATGACAAAGTTTGGTTGATGAATTTTGCCTGATTTTGTTGTGTAACTGAGAATCCATGAGATTATCACTCAGCTTTAATATTTAACAGAATTAAACCAATTGACATTAGCACTACAATCATAAATTGAATAAAAAATAAGTTCTGTTCAGAATTCTATGAATTGCTTTGTTTTGACAAGAAACAAGCTTAGCATTGGCCTGTCTCTGACAGACATAACAACTCAGATTTAATTCATCTTTTATGAATTACAAGCCGAAGCTCTTGCTATAATTAAAGAGGGGCCAAGGAATTTAATTCAATTTATTCAGACTTTTATTCTCATCTTCATTGTCAACTTCATAGCATTTTGGCCAATGTGCCCTTCCTGCATAAAAGATAGCTAAATAATACCTAATAAACTTTGACATAAGACTTGATAGTGCTTAGAGAATATGGACAGACTACCAGCATGGATTGAATAAAGGATTAAGCTTGTAGATCCAAATAGGCTTCTAGTTTGTTATGAATGTTGCCAAATTCATATAACACCTGAAGAAGACTGAAGGGTGCTTCAGCTGAAATGTAAAGAGATTAATGAAGATGAGAGTAGAAGTCTAAATAATGTTAAATTAAGATCAAAACTCATTTAAAAAAACAAATTCAGACAATCAACTCAACAGTTGAAATATAACATGGAATTTTGTAAACAAGTAAATATTCAGTCTTATTCAACATATTTCATGAAATTGAATTTGTAGAATACATTTTTTTTTCAAAATAATTTAATCAATGTTGCAAAACTTCAATGACTCAAAGATGAATAAAAAGAAGGAATTGAATGATCAAAAAATGTTACCGTATTCTGTTCTCACAGTTTGTTTCAATTTTATTTATGAACAAAAAATGTTGACTTACCTAAAAAAAAAAGAAAATTAAAATTAAAAAATGATTATACATATATTATTACATATATAGAAATTTTGACAGTGTTTTTTTTATAAAGATTTATAAAAAAAAAAGGTTTCTCAATATTAAATGACCAAAAAACTTGATATGATATAAAAAAAAACAAAAAAACTGACCAACCAACAATTCTTATTTCTATAATGCTATTTGTAACTTTTTATATCTGGTTTCACTGATTGGGTTTCAATAACATATCAACATTTATACATGAAACTCTGTTTTCTTAATATTAGAGAACAGTAGTTACACTCCTCAGCCTAAAGCTAAAAAGATTTAAGAGATTTATACTTTTCCTAAGTGCATTAGATCAAGTGAACATAATTGACTGAGATTTGAATTGGTACATTATAATTTCAAGTCTTGCTCATATTACTTTTTACTCAATGAATTTCTTCCAATTTCAGTTGCTAAGGTATTAAGCCAAGAAAACTGATGATTACTATAAATTAGATTTGTCTCTCATGACAAAGATAATTAGTTTAGTTAAATTCTTGAAGAAAAGGGAATTTTTTTAAACTTTGTTAAAAATATTTGTCAAACATTGTTGAATAACTGAAAGATTTGTATCAAAAGCAAAAGATAGGATCTACTTATAAAAAGTTCAGTGCATACATGTAAAGGGTATCCCACCTCATAATGAATGGATGTAAAAGAAATCTTAATTATAAATTTCAAAGTGATTGGCTGAATAGTAGTTTTGCTAGTACAATCAGGTTGCAAGATATGTAGACTGGTCTCTTTGGTTAGCTAAATTGATTTCCTCCATTTCCAACTTGTACTTTTCTAGTGAATGAGGAGATTTTGTAATCAAAGAAGAAACAGTTATAACTCACTTGATTAAAAGTGGGAATAGAGAATGGGCTAAACTTGACAGTAATGGGACTTTATTACATCAGAAACTTCAGCTCAATGTTGAAAAGAAAATCAACATACTTGTCACAAATTATCAAAATTCTATAATATGCAAATATTGAGAAGAATAACATTATTTTGAGAATATTGCAAACATGATTCATATCGCCAAAGAATCTGTAATTTTAGAGTTGGCAATTTGTTAAACTACAAAAGAAGGAAATAAAGTTATTTCTTATTTGATTTTTACTTATTTTACTTGTTTAATTTTATTTTATTTATCTATTTATATTTATCATTTAGTTATAACATTTATTTTATAAGTATTTATTAGTTTGATGATTACTGCTAATCATTATATGTATTTGTGTTTATTTGTTTAATTTTTCCTTAATTTTTTTATGGCTTTTGTGCCACGTTGTTTTTATTCATTTGTTGCATTAGATTTTTTCTAAAACAGGAAAATAGTCCACTTGATCTTTTGGTTGATTCTTGATTTTATTTTCCATGGTTAAAGTTGCAACCTTTTTGGTCATGGAACGACCATAAAAGAGACCACTTTAATTCCCAAGCATGCAAATCCACCAACCAGAATTGATGTTTTAAAACATTGAAATATTATTTATGTCACATGACTTTTAGGTCCAAAAAATCTAACTACAATGCAACAATCACAGGAAATGAATATTCTGATAATATAACTTAAAAATGATTCCTATAATATTACACTAAGGCAGATGCATAATCTTTGAGAAAAATTGTTGAAATCAATTTGCAAAACTATTCTATAATAATGCTATTTGAATCAGCAATAGCTTTATATACCAAGAGTTCTATCATTAAATTTATCTTTGTAATTTAAAAAAATCCTTTTGTACTAATGGAAGATTTTCTTTTTGCCCAACTCTGATGAGTAATAGAAATACTTGGTTGAGTGTCTAGGAACAGGAGTAAATTCACATCGAGTTCTGGTCAAACCAACCAACCAACTCACACACACACACACTGTTGTAATAAAATAATTATCTTACTTTACATAAACATGAAGAATGTAAAGAAAAATAATAACCTACAATTAAAATGAGTTAAAATGGTTTCAAAAAAACTAATAAATGACTGAACAAAGGATGGTTAAAACGACATCTTAATACTAATGCCAATCTAGAAACCTTTTTGATGAAATTTCTGTGACATTTTAATAGTAGTAGAACAGAAAAAAAAACAAAAACTTTCATTCTGAGTAAATGTCAAATGAATCCTTTATTCATTTAAGATGATTGGTTAAAACAGGTCACTTAGAATAACTGCTATTTTAGGTCAGCCATTTTGCTTTCTTTTGTTTTGTTATATTGTTTAATTCATTCATTCAGTTTTTGCTTATCCTATAGAGAATGACACAACACCAGAATTTATCATTTGTTTGACATACAGTTTCATAAAAATCATTTAGAGTGTTTTTTTTCAGTCCCACTTACTATCTTTCTTAATGTATATGCATAAAGTTTACCAGAATAACTTTAGTGGACAACAATAATCATTCCTTACAGTAAATAAATTCAATTTATACTACTTTTTTGTTGGATATAATAAAAGGAAATTTTAAGTTTGTGTCTTCCATTTAAAAAGTAATTACAAACAAAATAGACCATAGTTGATTGAATAATATATGAATAATTGAATGGATACTACCATATCCATTAACTTTCCCGCCATCCAGTTCTCAATTTTGTTCTTTGTCTTTTTGACAGTATTAGGCTCTTAAATGTCTTATTGAATTTTGAAACAACTAAGTTCTTGTAAACTCAAGTTGCTTACAATAAAGTTCAACATTGATTTGGTGACCTTTTGCTTAAAGTTTCAAATGCAAGATTCCTTGAAATTCCATCGAGTGGAAATTTCCAAATTGATTTTACTTTCTAATAGATTCAAGAGTTTGATCTTTTAGAAGCCAATGCATTATTTTAAGACATGACACAAGCTTTTCCCTTGAAATAGGATTATAGAATTCAGGTATTTGATGAATATAAAAGATTTGAGAATCTGTGCAGGAAATGAAACAATGTGTGTAGAATATTTCAAACTTGTGCAAATAATTTTGGCCTCTCTTTTGTTACTGGAGTTCAACATTTTAAAGTCAACGTTTGGCAGTAACACAATTAATCAGTTTCAATTGTGAAAGAAGCTTTTATTCTAATCAGAATGAAAAAAAGCAGTTTCATTTGAAAAGAGTTCTGTCAACCAATATTTTTAAACTGTTTAGATGTCATTCAAAAATGCATTTTAAATCTGGTTAGTTTAAAAATTCAATGATTTTGAAATTATTTTTAAAATTCAATGATTTTGAAATAAAAAAAATAAACAAATAGAAAAAAAAATATTTAAAAAAATTAATGCATAAAAAAAAGAACTGCAACTCAACTAAAACAAAAAAAAGCATCTTGTCAAGTGTCAAAATAGAAAGAAAAGTATTTGTTCAGATAATATATTACTTTAAAACTTAAATACAGGCCCTAACATAAATGAACTCCTTGTTTTGACTATATTTAAAACTTTTAACTAAGGTTAAGACTGACCATAATATTCCATCAAAGATTATCCTCTATTTTACCAAGAGATCCGTTAAAATATGATAGAAATAGATCTACAAACAAAATAACTATGAAATATCAGTTCAAAGACAATAATTCATTAGACAAAAGGCAACACATTAAAAAAAAATGTTCTGTGAAGATAAAATTTATTATCATTGGTTTATATTTCACCTGGAAGGAAGTAAAACTGATCAAAAACTGGCAATTGATAGATCTTCCACCTTAAAACCAGGGCAAAAGAGGAATAATTTATATTCAAAATCACTATTTCTTTTTACAACTTCACTTATGCATTTTATTACGAACAATATCTCTTCAATTAACAACTAATTGTTATTTTATTCAAATTAAACTTATTGATATTTTTAAGACACCATCAAAAATGTTCTTCAGCGTTTTCTATTTTTAGATTATTTTCATCAAGTTCTCCAACTTTACCATTCCATTTTGATAGATGAGTAAAAAGCAAAGCCACAAGTTCACAATTGAATGCCCTTCCCCTTGTTCAGTGAAAAGTAAAAAGAGCTTGACTACACAATTAAGAAATGATTTGTACCAAAAGTCTTCAATTAAGTCTGACTCTATTCCAGGATTTTTTTTCATAGAAAAACTTTAAAAAAGAAAAAAAAAATCCTAGAAGCAAAAAATCAGTCAAACTCTTTGGAAAACTAACAATAGAAACAAAAATATCAATAGGCACATATTATATATATATATATATATATATATATATATGTATATATATATATATATACATATATATGCACCACTAGCAAATGATGAAATTCCCAATTTGGAAACATAATCAGCATGAAAAGCCTAAAGCCTGTACAGAATATGAGATTGGATAAAAATGGCTTAATCTAATAGAAAAAAAAGTTGGCTTTTTTTTCCATGGCAACACATTTTTGTATGGAAAATCATTTTGGATTAGTTAGTTTTCTTAAAATTAGTTTTATGCCTCACTCACAACAGACATGTTTTTCTTTTTTTTAAGTAAACAGAAATCTATAGATATCCCTTTCAAATAGAGATTTAAAAATCAAATAAAATTTGTGCTTTACACACACACACACACACACACACACACACACACACACACACAAAGATTATTCTTTTGTCTATAAATAAATTCCCATTGGTAATACCTAATGGCGAAATGTACAAATGGGAATATATGTCATCTACGAGAAGGAAAACTCTAAAGTAAAAAATGTGGTCTGTTCATATAGTCCATGGAAAACCCTTGCACTGACTGCGTTATCACTAGTTCCAAGAAGTTAGGATGGTACTAGACGGGCCTTTACTGCACTATACAAATCTTTGTGTTGCACTCTGATAGCCATACTTGCTTTGATGACACACATATATTGAAATTGACAGGAGAGTCCATCATATAGTCAGCATAAGTTTTATCATATTTGGTTTAATATTAGACATTTCTCATCTATTTATCATTATTTGTTTCTTTCTAAAATATATAGACCATGTTTGCATTAAATCAAATTCAAATGTAGATGAAATAAAATATATCATTCCAACTGATTAAAAATGCACCTTTGAAAGATTCACCACATGTGTCAAAAATCAATAAAGAAAAGTAGTGCTCCATAGCAGATAGGGTCAACTGAGGAGCTGATAATTGGTCAGATTTTGAGACAAAATAGAAAAAAATTCAGTTTTCAATTTTTGAATTAAGATTGAAATAAAGAATAAATTAATGCAACCAAATTTCACTAAGGAAAACCTAAAGAAAAATTTCTAATGATTTTATTCACAATGTTTTTTAAATTTCACCCACTACTTTTAGAACGATGGTTTAATTTTTTTCTTTTCAGTGACAAGATAGCCTAATTTCTTGTGTCTGAAATTTTTCTTAAGAATTTATCTATGAATACAATATTTACTGAAAATCTCTTGTTTCTTTTTTAGAATTAAAAGAATGAAAAGTTTTTAAACAAAAACACACTAAAGTTACCTAAACAAAATAGAAGTTTTTATATTTTATTCTGTAAAAAAATTACCAAAAACTGATGTTTTTAATAATAGTTTGACATGAAACACAAATGATCAAAGGATGAAATCTCAGACAAAACCTGAAAAAAGGCTAGAATTAAAGATTCTTTTTTTAACACCAAAATGTCTTCTACTTTTAATGTTCTTTACTTATTTGTTGTTTTTTTTTCTATTTGTTTATATTTTAATGTGCTTATTTATTTGCATTTTGTCAGTCGATTTTTTGTAATTAATTATGGTTTATTGTTATGTTCAATGCAGATCAAATTATCCTAAGCAATGCATATAAATAAGCAACTTTCTAATAAAGTGAAGTAGGATTCTAATCTAGAAGACAAAAATGGCAATCCAATTTAGTTAGATGCAATTTAAAGACACAACTTACCCATGGCTTGGATAGACAGACCTTACTCTAAATAGATTATACAAATGAACAGCTGCATAAATAGATTGTCTACATATACTCATTCACTCTAAAGCCAGTTGAGATAGACTGCTACTGGTTCAAAATTGAATGGATTGCAAGAATTCAATTATTAACCTCTTCTGACAAAGTAGAGGAGAAAGGCATTGTATGAGAGGCATATGCCAAGCAAGCATTGGATGATTATAAGCTCCTTACAGATAGAAATAAAAGACATTAAGAAAGTTACAAGCATAAGTCATTAGATTTGCTTTGTATTTGTTTTAACCCATGTCAATATGTTGCAAAGTTGATGCAATTTGGCAAGCAACATATAAGCAACATAAGCCGTGAAAACTAACTTTGTTTTTCTTTTTTTTAGAACAATTTCAACAAATCCCCAATCCATATATTTTGTTGTCTTCATCTAATGTTGTCAATTAAATTGCAATGTTACTATCAGTGGCCAGTTTAAATCAAGGATTAATGATTTACATATGAAGATTGTTTTTTGGGAAAAGATCAAAATTGATGCGTCAGAATTCAGATATAAAATAAAGACACAGTGACCCTGTGTGTATTTTTCTCATCCTTAGCCATTATTTGCTGTTAGTTTAGGAATCATGAATTTCAATGTTAGCACACCTTCACTCATACAACCAGAGAATTAAACTAAAAACAAAAATGTGATTGTTATAATTTATTAGGTGAGTTCTAAATATCATAATTTATTTGTAATTTTATTTTCATAGTTATATTTACAATGTCTCAATATATATGCATTCCAGCTTTCTTCAAACTTTGGAAGTTTTCATGTTTTACAGTCAGTATTAAACCTACTTTTTTCAAAAGTTCCTAATCAGAAACAAAACTGAAAAAGCCAAAAGTGCGTATTGGCCAAGATGTTTCAAATATCTTTAAGATGAGAATAAAAGTCAAAGTAATCTAAAAAGGCGATAAAAATTCTTATTTCTTTGCATAAGCTTCAAAATGACTTTCTGTTTTTGACTAGAAAGTTCAGTCATCTGATTCTCACATTCTTTACATTAAAAAAATGTTAATATCCTGCACAAAAGAAATTTAAGAAGTTTTGCCATGACCTTTAACATTTCTTTGACATGTTTTAACACCCTCTCTCCCCCTCTTCCTTTTCATCTCATCTCCACTTTGTTTCAGAGCTTTGTAATAAATACGTTGGTCAACTTGGATGATAGACAACAAGTGTATTCAATATGAACCATGTCAGCCAATAATTAAATGACACACTTGAAAGCAACAAATATTTCTTTAAAAAATAGAGTCACAAGAAAGATTAAAACAGTTTCATTTTTGTCCAGTTTTCTTTCTTTTTGGAGCCAAAATCTAAGATTCAAACTAGAAGTTATTTAGGTTTAACAAAAATTTTAAAATTAGGATTCATGATCTATATTACTGAGATTATTTAGACTTTTCTTATTTTTATTATTATTTACAAAAATATTTTGTTGACACTTGCCCTTTGACCTTCTACATGGGTTAATTTTTGGTAAAATCTTGCACCCTATTTAGAGTTAGGAAGAAAAATATAATGTATCCAATACTTTTGCATGGCACTGAGTCTATGCTATTCAGCAATTGGATATATTCTCAGGCTTCTTGTAATCAATGTCACATAGCTGAGTTAATCTACCTGAGTTGACAGGTCTTATCCACCCAGGTTTTTTGGAATTATTGTTCTTACACCTAGATGAGTTATTCTCTTTCTCAAGTCAGCTGAAAGTGAATGTGATGGTTTTGACTGGAATTTTAACTTGTGTAATACGTTTCCGAAATCCAAGCTTTCACCCTAGCTGCTCTATTTAGCAAATAAAAATGTTATTAGTAATTTTATAAAATGTGTTGCATATTAAACCACATTATATCAACATAAATCAAATATTAGCTTCTATCATTTCACATCACAATCATTAACTATCTTTGTTTTTCAAAGACAATGGCAGCATTATTTGTTTTCTGTAGAGGAAAATAGATTTATAAAAATCATTTTTCTTTATTTGCCAATTTTTTTTTAAAGATCTTTTTATTATTATTTTAAATTTCAAAACAATAGACTCTAATGAAAGAAACTGAAAGCAAAAAAGTTTACAATTGAATTCACGCTAGAAATTTACATAATAAACTTTGAATTTTTCTTCTACCATTGAAACTTATTTTTCAATTATAAAAAAAAGTCTATTCAAAATGATTCTAGTGGATAACTAACCAGACACCTGTCCTGCAGGAAGATAAAAGAAAAAGTAAAAAACAAATAAGGGGAGTAAGTGCTGAATAATAAAATAAAGGTAGTAGATGTTGAATAATAGAAAATTTTAAGGAGAGTTCACTAACCACAAATCATTATATATACACAAGCATGCATGTGAGTATGTGTATGTATATTCTTGATGAAGATAACAAAGTCTTAAAACATTATAGTTGAATATATACATATACAAGATAATACCAATCTTCTGAGATTGACTATTTAGTAGATTGTAAAATAAAGATACATATGTATGCATAGACAGATAGATAGTTAGATGAGGATAGATAGATAGGTAGATGAGGATAGATAGATAGATAGAAAAAATTGGCAACATAAAAATTCCAATATTTCAGAACTATTAAATAAACATGTCAGATATGATTAGAAAAAAATTATTATTTCTAGTTAATATTTTTTACAAAAAAATATGAAATCAAATTTGGAATTTTTGAGATAATCAATCACGAATTGAAATATGTTCATACAATTTTTTCAAATTTCTAGTGAATTTTAAGAACAAGTTTTAAAAAAGAAAAACATTTCATTTACTTGTCAAATTCAAGTTTTGCAAATTGATTAAATAAAAACTGAATGTTTTGAAGATTTTCATAAATAGCTTGTCAATAACAATGTTCAAAAGAGACAAATCATAACTGAAAACCCTTTAATAATTAAACATTTAAGAATTGTACAAGTGACAAAGCCTGAGTGTAAGAGCCCCGAGTAGCAAATTTAGGGAGCAACATTTTACAAGTTAAATAAATAAATAAATTGAAAAAGTTTCATTCTTTATAAAAAAAAATAAGGTTTGGGGATTGAATTGTTTTTTTCTTAGTAATTATGATAATTAGATTGTTTTTTGTTTTTAGCTCCAAGAAACAATTAGTGCAAACATGAATGGAGGCAGAGGATGGCATTTTATTCAGGTTTGCCACTAATCAAAATTAACAGTCATACAATTTACTTTCATTGTCCTTTAAGAAACATGACATAATGGTCCTAAAAGTTGGTTTATTCAAGTGATAAATATTATAGATGCACTTTTATATTTTTTATATCTTTTATCTTTTTCAAACCAATTTAAAAACAATAACATAGAGACAGTAAAACAAATATAATAAAATATGCCCTGATTAAGGTATGACCAAAACGTTATAGAATCAGCATAATACATTTCCATGCTTTGTATTTTTTCTGAAAGTATCTTTAACACACGTACACACATTATATATATAAACCCATGAAATAGCTTACTCAAAAGTCAACTAAAAACTTATTCAAATGATTGGATTAATTTCTATATGTGCCAAAAAGTTGATAAAAAAATTTCATCTCAGATTATTTTGAAATTATCATTGAATTATAACTTTCTATTGTTGTTATTAGAAAAAATCATCAAAATGAATTATTATTTCAATCAACTTAAGATTGATCCATCTATAACATCAAGTTTCTTACAGATAAATGCTAATATATAGGATTTAAACTACAAAAATATACTTAGATATACTTATAAATTTAATCAAGCACATTAAATTTTTGTAAACTCAAATTCGAAATAATCGCTCTAGGATGGGATCAATAACGACTAATTTTTTTATTATGAGGTTCATTCAATAAATAAGGTGAATTTTTTGGTAAAACAACTTCTTTTTAAAAGATAGAAGCTTACTATTTTTTTTCTTGTTTTACCTGTACTTTTATTCACATAGAGGTAATTTCTTTCACAGATTAAAAAAAAACCCTGAGTTTTGGCAATTAATAAAGATGGCTGACCAAGAAACATGGCTGAGAGGTTTACAAAATTGAGGTCTCCTGAGGGAATCAACTTAGTCAATGACCTTATTTAGTCTGACAAAAGGATGACAACTGATGACATTGCAAAGTCTTTGAGCATATTTGTTGGGACTCTAAATTGTCCATGCTGACCTTGGCTACTCAAAAGTCAGAAGCTTACAATGCAGACCATCAACAAGATGGGCAGCAAACTGCTCCCTCATCTGCATAACGGCCCAGACTTTGCTTCTTCAGACATTCACCAGTTTAATCATTTAAAAAGAAGCACAAAATTTGAAAGTGACAATGAAGTCAAAAGTGTTTTGAATGACTGGCTAAGACGTCACGTCAGCCCAAAGATTTTTACACCAAGGGATTATGGAGGCTTTCTGAAAAAATCTTATCAATTGGCAATTAAATGAATGAGACAAATTCTAAATAAATTTTACTATTAACAAGAAAATAACTTTTTCTTTTGTGAACAAATTATTTACAGTAGAAAAACTTTTCTTCAGCAATCATAATTGGTCAATTGGACTTCTTTGTAAACTGATAATTTCATAATGGAAACAATCAACATTCCCTTTATTAAGGATTATGGCCAAAGAATAGATACAATCCTTTTGAAACCTTTGTCATGATTGTATGACAAGTTATTAACTATAGTTTTATTGTAGCATTCACCTATTTAACCAAAAACAACAAAAGACTAAAAACAAACATACATATCTTTAACAAATATCTTAATTTTAATATATTTTCTAAAAATTTGAAAACTGAAATTTTCATGGAAATATGTTATAGGTTAAAAATAAACTATATTCATTTCTAAAATGTCAACAATACTTTCTTCTTTCTACAGAAACAAATAATTGAATTTAGATCTATTTAGAAAAAAGAATTGTAGTTAATGAGAAAAAACATTCCAAGTTTGGTATTGGAAGTCTTCATAGAATTAATTTCTTTTCATCTTATTCTTTTTAACTTTCTGAAGATTTTGAAATATAGATCCTAAAAATCAATAAATGACATTTGAAGAAGGTCAGAGAGCATATGGTCTATGATATTGGGCTCAAAACAATGGAGAGTTCTGAACAGAAGTCTGAATGATCTAAAACAATAATAATTATCTATCTTATGTATATAATGATAATGAGAACTAAAGCCCAAATAATTTAAATAAATTATTATGAAGCCTAAAAATATCTAATATAAATAAATAATAAAATTTACCTCAAAATTTAAGAAATCTAAATAAAACTAATTACCCAAGACATGCAAATGGTGTATCTATTATTATTATAAAAGTCTATTGACTAAGTTTGTCCTGATGTTTGCTTGGAAAAATTCACAATTCTCTCTGTTTCTCTCTCTCACTCTCTCTTTCCCTC
>JAUZSX010148733.1:0-17159 GCA_034780655.1 Idiosepius hallami
TCGCTGATATTTGTTACTTTTAGGTGTTTTTCCTGTATTTTTTTGTACTTTTTACATTCTATTAGAAAGTGTTTTACAGTGTTTTCGAAAGTGTTTTCGAGTCTGGAAGAATAAGTGGATTGATTGTTCCACCAACCAATTTGAGCTTGTTTGGTTTTACTCCATATCAAATATTTTAACACATTTAATGCCGAGAACAATTATTTTTTAGAAACATTATTTTTGTCCACACGTATTTGTACCACGATATGCTCTGCTTAATCCATAGCTGGACGGAATGTCGAGATTTATACGTTTTCCAAGGGTATTAGCCGAAATGTGAACATAAACGGAACCAGTTGCATTCGAACTCACGTATGACAATTCCAAAGTCCAACTGCTTATACACTACTTCAAATGGAACTATCTCTAGTTTCTTATATTTTAATGTTATGTTTGAAAGTTGGTCGAAAGATAACACGATACCTAACTAAATAATATCTATGAATAAAATATTTTGGCACACACACACACCTAAATACAGTATGTTGAGTTGCTGAATGATTTTTCTTTCCAAGCTTAAGACAAATATTATGTTACACTCATACTCAAGGATTGGGTAGTGACGGTGGAGCATTGGTAAAAGCTCGGGATCTGGAATCGTGTTACGCGAGTTCAAATCCCAGTCAAAACCATTACTCTCACTTTAGCAGCTACGGGCTGATGGGGCTCATTAACTTGGGAGAGCATCTCGTCTAGGTGAAGAGTAACACCGAATGTAAAAAGCCCGGGTAAAAGCACGTAAAAGTGACCTTGTGTCAAACTTGGCTTGATGCTCACCAAGTAAATATAATACTCAAGGATTGCAGATTTCAGATTGCACAGAACCTATCTATTAGAGGCCACGTTAGAAATATTTTTTTATAAGGGAAGGTATTTCAACATTTACACAATTTAGATTCAATTGAAAATTTTGGATTCGAAGTTACAAGCCTAAAAAGACAGTCTTAAAACAATTAGTGCTTTGGCAGTCGAAATATTCCGTTTTCATTTAAAATGCTCTAAGACGGTCGTACTAAACAGTTAAATCAAAACATTTTTAATCAGAGAAGCTAAAATACGTACGGTTCATACAACATTAATAATTAACTAAAACAATGAAAATAAGAGTTGTAATACATTTTGTAGAATTCAATTTCTTAATTTGTTCATTGTTAAAGTTATGGGTAAAATCGATTCATGGAACCAAGTCTTTAAAAAGGTTCGTGAGCTACTGTTCAATCTTATTCTTC
The DNA here is from genome assembly GCA_034780655.1 of Idiosepius hallami. NCBI lineage: Eukaryota > Metazoa > Mollusca > Cephalopoda > Idiosepiidae > Idiosepius > Idiosepius hallami. The sequence continues at coordinate 1,272 of JAUZSX010148733.1, forward strand.
AAAGGTATATTAATAAGACAACTTTCCATTATTCAATTTTTTCTTTTTATGCTAAATTTTAGGTAGTGTTCCTAATGTTCATCATATATAAATAAATAAATTTCATACTAAATAGAAATATATTATAAGAGAGCATATTCAAGATTTGGGAAAAAATTATAGAAATAAACAATTTCTCGTAAAAAAAAGAAAAACGGTGTAATCAATAAATGTATTTTGAATTCATGAATTTTTTTTACTAACTTTGTAATATATTCTGCTTGACACAAAACAGCAATAATATTTTTACTTCTACATTATCATTATTACTATATAATGAGGATAATGTATATATATATATATATATATACATATATCTTTATCATCTTTATATATATATATATATATATAAAGATGATTATAACGCGTTTTACATATATATGTGTGGGTTTAAATCACTTTAAATCACACAACCTGCGGTATTGTGCGCTTTTGCTATCACATTTTTCAAATTTGAAAAGTCAATATTTAATATATTTATCTATTCCTCAATTTGTCTATCAACCTATATATGATATATGTATATATATATGCATATATATTTGTGTGTATATGTATGCATAACACAATTAAAAGAACGAAACAGAATAACACATTTATATATGTATATATTTAGAGAGAGGGAGAGAGGGGGAGAGGGGGGAAAAGCTACGAATAGATTGAGGAAATATATGAAAAAACAAGCCTTTCTGTTTGTTTGAATAAATGACGCATACAAAAATGCCAACCGTGTTCCACTTTAACTTAAACTTCGGCATTGCTTTTACCAATATTATCAGCAATATAATAATGATTACAATAATAATAATAATGATAAAGATGATGATGATTATTATTATTGTTGTTGCTGTTTTTGTTGTTTCGCTTTTGTTACTACTATTATTATTTTTATTATTATTATTGATATTCTATATATATATATTTTGTTTTATTTTATCTCCATACATTTACTCTTCCATATGTATTGAATGAAGTAACTCTCCTTGATTTTACATCTTTTTTTACTCCTTTTTCTACATTTTGGATTCTTAATTTATTTGTTTGTTTATTGAAACTGTGTATTCGCCCATATCCTTTGTTCTTCCAAAATATTTGTTTGTTTTTTTTTTTCTGTTCTAGTCACAAGTATAAAGGTCAAAGTTGGAGCATCCATCTTTTGTGGAAAAGTTTTAAGAAAAGTGAAATACAATCATAAATCAAAAGAAAAAACATATTTTAGTAGTTTTTACGATCTTTTTAAAAAACCAAGTTACTCCATATATATATACATACGTCTATTGAATCCATTTAAACAATTTTTTTTCAAAATAAATAAATAAAACAAATATATGAATCAAAACAAAACAAGATATAATTACTTTTAATTGCATTAAAAGAGGTTAGCGAAATTCGTTTTTAAAAAATTGTTTATAAAATCACAAAAAATATTTCTGTAAATTTCCGAACACAAAATTTAGTTGCATTCATTAATATGTAACTTCACTGGTACAAAGAATAGGGGACAATCAGTTGGTTTCCGAATCGTTAATTCGAGTTCTTGTCGTTCCGTGTGGGCTGATATTAAGATTACCAACTCCGGGTAAGGTATTAATGCCCCCATTTCTTCCGTCTATGGGCTAAATAGTGCATATTGTGATATTTAAAAAAATTACGTGTGGACAGAAAAAAGTTTTCCATAAATGATTTTTCTCGACAGTAAATGACCAAAAAAGGTCGATATGGCGTGTGACCAAAAGTAATGTTGTTATGTGTTCGTGCCGATTGGTAGGCTTAGGGTCTTATCGTTAGAGTTCGGAAGTGTCGAACCGGCTGCATATAAAAGAAGGAATGCAGTACAATTAGGTCAGAGGGGTCTGACCGCACTCTGAGTGAAGTCATGGCAAAATAAATAAGAACTACCCTGAGTCTTCGTATTGTTCCATCCACCTTTCAGTAGATAGCGGGTGACACGACACCTCTCCAAGAATCTCAGAAGGGCCCAGAAAATCGAACATCACAAAAACGTAAGTAGCCCTTTCAGGTCCCAGCTTGACCCTACCAGCAGATGACCATCTATTTTTGAGCCTGTTGAGGTATGGACAGTCCAATCCTGGACCGTCTTATACGGTTACAGACAGGGCATGCTAAAGAGATGCCTGATGGAGCTGGGTTGGCCTAGTAGGCATGCGTCTTTTCACGCTTAGCTTCATGGTCCTTCGTCCGTTGCTCCACTCTCTGTGCGCAGAGAGGGAACTGCAGATCCCGACAGGAAGCAATATAAGATAGAACTTCTGTCATAAATATCTCTTCTATTTTTGTTTTTGTTTGTTTGATTGTGCCTTTTTATATATAAAAAACCATTTTAGGTCATCTAATGATGATGACAATCTTTTTGAGTAGCAACAGTGTAACATTGTAATAAGCTTGACCTCTTGATTTGTATTAAACGAGTTGAAATCTAAGTCAAACAATTGTATTTACCTAAAGTTGTCTCGGGCAAATAGGTATTATTAACTTCATGTAAGTAATTACAAAAGCTCAGTGATGTCATGAGAATGTTAAAATGGCCTTATGCCTTACTTGGATTAGTGCTTGACCAAGTAATTATCAACAATCTTTTTTGAGAAACATTATATTGTCCAAACGTATTTAAAAATAATATCAACACAGTATGCTCTATTTAATCCATAGCTGGAGGGAATGTTTGAATCCATATCATTTCCAAGGGCATTAGTCCAAATTTGAAGCGGAACGACTTGGATTTGAACTCACATATTACAATTCTCAAATCGCATGGTCAAGTGAATATCCCCTTTTTATTTTTATTTTTTTAGATTTTTTTTCATTCGGAGGCTAAAATTTTCCGAAATAAATCAAAGAATTTATGAGAAATAAATCGGCAATTATTTAGTACTATATTCGAACAAAAATTGAAAGAAAAAAAAAGATAACGATTTATGATTTTATATAAAATTTGTTAGAAATAACGCAGTAACGTCAAAAGATAATGGCTTTCTCAAAATGTAAAGTATGCGATTATGTGATTAAATTGAGATAAAGAATGAGGATGAGAAATTAGATAGATAACTTAAAAGATTTTATTGAAATAAATTATCAATGCGATAGATAGATACGGACGGACGTACAGATGGATGAACGGACAGACGGATGGATGGATGGGTAGGTGGATGGATGGATGGATGGATGGGTAGGTGGATGGATGGATGGGTGGACGGGTGGACGGGTGGACGGAATGATGAATGGATGGATGGATGGATGGACCGATAATAAATGGGTTAGAGATAACTAATGATATGGATATTTAGAGAGATGTGGAGAAAAAGCTATAGCTATATAGACAGATAGATAAATGATGTGTATAGATATTCTCCCATATATGATTAAATTTTCAAATAATATATATATATATATATATATATATATATATATATATATATATATATGGATCTTCTTGAAGCTGAGAAGTTTACCCTTTCTCTTCTCTACAGAGTCAGAAATAAGTAGCAAAAGAAATAGAAGTGTTTAACCAAGTGTATTTGTGTTCTTTATATGAATGCAGGGTGTGACTTTCCATTACACACTAACAAATTAGAACAAGGTCAGAGTTGAACAGATATTCAAATTTAGGGACGAAACCCCCATAACAGTGACTTAATAAAAAAAACAGTACTTACTGTGAATGTAAGGTTGAATTCCCAAGGTATGGAAGGTTTCTCAGCATGGGAATAGTAAATAAAGTAAACATCTTGTTTAATATCACTTGGAAGTTTAGCTAATCGAGGTGGATCATCACTCAATGACCATCGAAGTAAAGGACAATCGGCATGTGGAGAAACGAAAGCGGTTATGTGGTCAGGACCTGTGAATAAAATAAAATTAGAATAAAATAAAAGAGTAAAATTAAAAAGTTACAAAAGTTTTTTTCCAACTAAGCATCACACGGCCTACAATAATAATTTGAATGATGATATTTAAGAAAATCTTTTAAATATTTGTCTTACCATTCACATTAAAAGTAAGCTGAACCTCATTAGGTGCCGACATTGTCTTACTGACCAGTTCAACTTCAACCGAGGGAGCCCGAACGTCAATTTCATATGGAATGTATGCAGTAGTTCTTAAAAAAAGTAGATAAATAAATAATTATAAGATTATTTGTAATAAAATATGGTAATCAAACTTACTTCAAGGATATCACGTTATAGCCTTATATCATCCTTTTTAGGCCATCTAATGTCAAGAACAATCATTTTCTTTTTAAAATATTTTTTGCCCACAATTAGTTTTATGAATAACATAAAGCCCTATATAATCTATAGCTGGAGGGAATGTGGGGATTCATACCTTTCCCAAGAGCACAGGTTAATCTTGAACGCAAATGGAATGAATGCATTTTATGATCCCAAAGTCAACTGCCTACCCAATGGGCCAAGTGGACATCCCTAAATCCCCCAAGGTTTGAGCCAAATGGAAAATCAAGAACTAGGCAATGAATTATGTCTCACCAACCCAAACAGCATGAACACAGGTTTATTCTGGATCTTATCCTGAAACACTGGCTGAGACTCCACAGCAATTACTCAAGAAACTAACAAGATTGGAAAACAATATACACAGAAAAATATGAAAATAAATGGAGGGAACTGGCACGATCTTTTTTTTTCCCTTAGACTCAAACGGATGTTTGTTTTAACCTGTTGTTCAAATTTAAAACCTATAACCTCCATTTAGTCATTTTAAGACATGTTTGGTAATTTTATAACTGGCTCAATCATGTTAAGACATAAAAAAATTAATATCTCCAAGATGGTTGTTTCATATAATACAAATGCTTTTCTTTGTCAATGTTTGTCTAGTTTTGTGGCATATCAACCTTTTTAGAACATTTTATGCAAAGAACAATCAAGAAATGTTTTTTTTTGTTTACACATAGTATTTTGAATAACACAATATGTGCTATTTAATCGATAACTAGAGGAAACATAAGGATTCATACCTTTTGCAAGGTTATTAGTTCAAATGTAAACATAAACAGAACTACTGAGATTCGAACTCGTGTATTATGAATATAAAGTCCAGTTGTCTATCAACTGCTGCAAGTGGACTTCACTTCTTTGTAAATAAATTATCAAAGGACTTAAAGTTTTACTATTTAATCTATAGAAAAAAAATTGAAGGATTAGTAGCTTTACCCAAGAACTTTAACGACTAGCAATTCTAATACATATATGCATATAATCTTTTGTCAAAAGACGGATGAATCTCATGTATGCATTTTTAGTCTTGCCAAAAAAACAGATGCCATTTACATATCCGTTTGAAAGAACCATACGCAAATTGCTAATTTAAAAACTGAGTCGAATCAAATTCAAATTTATGAGATTTTAAAGTTGAAATTTTAAAAAAACTGATATTTTCATCATCCTGGAAACGACTGCCCCTGAGATTTCTAACCAGATAGAGTTATTTTCAGAAGCAATTTTGAAGAGTGGGTGGATAAGGCTTAGATTTTGGAGTTGTAATACACAAGCTTAAATCCCAGTCCAACCATAGCTGGTAAACTCAGAAGAGTGATCATCTAAGTGAGAGACAATAGATTACAAAACCTGGGCAGATGTAGTTATTGAGTCCTAGCAGACAATGCATCTGTGAGAGGGAAAAACTTAAACAGAGAAAACCTACAGCCTCTTAACTGATAGCTGAAATGGCAGGACAACCTGCCATAAAGTACATGGAAAATGGTGTCAAATCACAGTTCTATGTAATGTAGCGAATACATTTTGTGAAATCCTCAAATTACACACTGTATTTATGTCATTCATTTCTTTTTTTTTCTGAAAAGCCATAAAATTGCACTTACAATGTATGTTATTGTTTAGTGTTGAAGGCAAAACAGAAATTAAACTTAGTGTGGTTTAGGGGTTGAAGGTTTGTGTAGAACGGGACAATGAAAGGAAATGGAAAAAGATATAAATAAATCAAGGAATAGACATTTTAACGGTTGTTTGCTCTTATTTGGTTTGTTTTTTTGTTTTTTCAGATTAAAACAAAACGTTTGTTTTTTTAAAATTTTATTTATAAATGACAGGCAAGCAAAAAGAAGGAAATATAGGGAGATAAAGACAAAGACAGGAGCAAGAAAGAATGAACATGACAAAAGGAAAAAATGAGAAAGACAGGGCCTGGAACCTTACTTCATCCAAGTAGTATGCAGCTATTGGCTGTGTTTTGGAATTATAATGCAATTCCAGTTAGAGCCAAATTCACCTTTTAGTACACTAAATTTGGGGGGCACTCTACTAATAAAACAGAAAATTCTATCAAAATATGAAAGTATGAATCCAAAAATTGTTAGTTTTTGTTTATTATCAAGAAAAAAATAGAATTAGTCTTTTGAATTTGAAGTGGATTCATTCAAGAGAATCCAACAATGATATCAAGAATGGGAAATTTATGCAGCTTTTTGCTGTCTGGGTTTTTTTATAATTAATTTTATCTTTCTTTGATTTACATTCTTTATACTTTTGAGGAGTAGCAGAGTTCTTGTAATAATTGTTTTAAATTTTATTATTATTATCATTTTTTTTATTATTAATAATATTTCTATTTTCTTTTTATTATTTTCTTTTTATTATTTTCTTTATTATTATTATTATTATTATTATTACTACTACTACTACTACTACTACTACTTCTACTATGAAATCTCAAACCATTTATCAAGGGTTTGCACATCTAGCAACCAGTGGCTTCATTAGAGTCAGAGTGGCAACAAGTCTCCTTAAGAAGCTCAAGCAGAATCTGTGATTGTTTTTTGGTTTCGATGGTTTTAACTTGGTGCTTTTTTGCTTTTTAATTTACTGTTTTGTATTTCTATTGAAAAATTACCTCCAATGTGAAAGGTTATGCAATCATAAATTTAGGGTGATTACCGTTTATTTTATAGATAAAACCTACAAAATTGCCTTAGGTATAATCTAGGGAAGCAGAAATATCTCAACTGTTTTGGTTATCATCAAACACATCATATCCAGTTACATTCATAGATTATGCACATCTTGTTATAGAAACATTCTGTAAAAAGATGAGCCATACATATAATGACTCAATATAATGCATCTTCCCGTATAAAGCAAATAGCCTATAGACACCCTGGCATATATTATTACTAGGTAAAATTTAAAAGAAGTACAGTTTTTCCTACTTTTAGTGTGAGGGAGAAAGGACATACCTGAAATCAATGATCCATATAAATGGGTATAAATATGGCCACCCACAATAGGGTCCTTCACATTTCATTGGTTTAATATCTTTTAAATAATCTGGCATCTCTTTCTGGATTCCTTTTAACCCTGAATAATCCAATGTTATGAACCAGAGGCCAGTATCTGATTTTGTTATATTCCCCTGCTCGTCATGGAATTGCCTGCGGATTTGCTACAAAAAACAAACAAAATAGAAGACATTAACTATTAGAAAATAAGAAAAACAGCAATATTTTCAGATTAAATCTCATAGAAGTTTAGATTTCTGATACAGGCATTTTGTCACCATATTTTACAAATGAGCACTGGATCTGTATATAACTGTTACAAATTTCAAAAGTTTTTTGTAAAGACTATTCCACTAACCAGCTACTCATCATCACAACAAGATACAGTAATGATTATGTTGAGAATTTGTTAAAAAATCTAGCCTGGTCCCCACAAGAAACAACACCTGAGATTCATGTATACTGAGCTTTTTTTCCATTTCTTTACAGATACAACAATTATCTCTATTTGTATAGTAGTTCAACTCATTATTTCTTATTTTGGACTATGCCCTAAACTATTACTATCAACTGTATTTGGACTGTTTTTCAATTCAAAATTATTTTTCAACTTTTCTGTACCACTAAAAATTAAATCTTTTCCTCAATCCTTTGAATTAATTCTTTTTAATCTTTATACTAACACTATATTTCCGTGTAACATAAAGTTACAATGAAAGAGTCTGTTAAAGTAAAAACCATTTTAGTAAAGACAAAAGGGTTCTTGTTAGAGTTTCAAAAAATTAGGAAGAATCAAAATTTGTATGTTCAAAGAATTAATGAAGGACATTTGATAGTAAAAAGTAGCCCAAATAAAGCTAATGATCATTTCTTGAAATAATAGGGAATCAAAATTCCATTTTTTAAAGATATGAAAGACTTCAGCTGATTGGTTGGTTGGTAGATGAATCTGAGAAGTTATTAGAAAATGTAAATCCATTCAAGTTTACAGTCATAATCTCTTGTAAGGATGAGGTTTAGCATATTAGCAGCTAAAACATGATATTTCTTGTCATGGTGATAGATAGCTATCATATTTTTTTCTATATAAGTCAACAAGTTGGATAATTCAAAGTCTATTTGCCTTAAAAGTCTTTCTTTGAAACCCATAAGGATGAGATTTAAATCTACTATCACCAAGCAAATGCTTATTGATCTTTTATTGAATAAAGAATGACAAGAATGACAAATTAGTTCTTAAGCAATAATATATTGTATTTATTTAAAATCTTTGATTATCTGAACTTGTGAAATGATTTCAGATTAATAGAATTAACTTTCAAATTATTAAGGAATGGGTTTTAAATATCATTATTTAAAAAGACCGTTCAATGAGAAGGAGAATAGAAGTCTAAATAATTTGAATGATTTTAAAATCTTTATTCTAAAAGTTGGATATAGTTGATAGCAACAAAATACACGTAACATACTTTGATGAAATAAAACATTAAAATACTTTTAGAAAACATGATTGAAGTAGAAGTTGTGCGAAAATTAGAAATTTGGATTTTTAAAATGTTAACTGTCACACAGAGGACAAATAGTAAAAAAATATTGAAACTTATTGGAATAAGACAAACAATGGAACTCACATTAAGAATAACTCTTTGGTAAGCTGGTTTGCTGTCATCTGAACTGTAAGGAAAGCCATAATCAGTTAACAACACTGTTCCAGTGCCAACAAGAATGACAGCCATTAAAGCTAAAAGACATTTCTTTTTGTTGCTGATGAACATTAAAATATTCGCCTGAAAAGATAGAATAAAAATTTTAAATAAAATAAAGGAGACTCTAGCAATAGTTTGCACCCCTAATAAAGGCGGTATATGCCTATTTGGAAATGGAGTACTTTCAGTTGCATAGCAAGGGAGAGCAAAGGGGGCGGCATTTTTTAGGATAAAAATAGATAATAAAAAAATATTTAAAAAATAATAGAAAAGAGCAATAAAAAATCTTAAATTTTATAACCAAATTGAGTTTTTACGGTTATAAAATGTTGTGTTTCACGTGTGTAATAAAACTGTTTTTAAACAGATTTTTTAACTGTATCATCAGTCGAATGAAAATAAACATTCAAGTTAAATATGATTGGATCTTTGATTTTAGTTCCATGAAAATAAGTATTTTCAGGGCTTTTTGATATTTTGAACGTTAATGGATTATTAGTGGTCTTGGGGGGGACAAATTTTACGACCGCCCTGGGTGGCAAAAACTGTTGTTACGCCACTGAGTACTTTATTTGTAGATGAAACTCTTCATTAGTAACAGTTATTGCAAAACAAGATGCTCATACCTTTGTGCCAGAGTTGAACTAATCAAAACTAAAAGAAAACACCAACAGACAAAGGTTTAATCTCAAGTTGTACTTAACTGACATAAAAGAAAATAAGATGATGACAACAAACAGGAAAAGAAAAGGAAGAAAATAAAAATCAAACAAATACGGTCAAGTTACATTGGAGACACTGGTTGCTGTTTATACATATATATGTGTATATATATTAATGGGATCTAAGTTCCGACAGTACTTCATAGGTATGTAAACCGTATTATTTACAATTAGATATCAACATCAATAAACAATTTGGAAATTTGCACACAGATCCACCTCATTGTTTTAGAATCATCAGTGCAATTCATACAAATCAAATCCGCAAGCCCAATGATTAGAGACAAACATCTTTGACCACTCCTCTATGGAAAAATTTATATTTATCTATGTTAATTTTTGATAGTCAAGGATTTTATCCTCATCGTGTTCTTTGTTTATATTTTTATTTTATGAAACTATCATTTACAGACATATGTATGTATAGATACAATTCAATAGTTTTGAATTATCAAGAAGTCAAACTAAAATCAATTAGTTTTTTCAGAAAAGTTTAGTGGTTGTTCATTTAATCCCATTAACTCATATATAATACAACACTATAACAAGAATTATTATTTTTTATTTGATATAGCAGATAATCTATGATATCTTTAAAACTGACAAAAACCAAAGCATAATTCTATGTTGGATATTAGTTGAGAAAACTTTTTTTTTATCTTTTGATTGTCTGATAATGTTAAACTGGAAGTATTGATTAACATAAAAAATAAGAAATGCACTTGGTGCTCAGAACAAAGATGTATGGATATTTTTAGTGAAAACTAATGTATGATTACATAGATGACATGCTGAAGGAAGTGTGGCATCTACAACTTCCATGGATGATCTGTTAAATAGGAATACAGTTAAGTGAGTTGCACAGACATCTGGAATATTATATAACTAGAACAATTCATAATTTTGACAAAGACTAACCACAGTTTTTAACCACAAATCCGTCATATGCTTAACTTGTTCATCTATTTAAATTACTTAAAAAAATATAAGTGTTTCTAATCTTTTGTTGAATATGTAATGCTATAGATGTGTTTTGAAAATTCAACTTTAAACACAGACAGAGCAGAAAAAATGAATAGCTAACCATTTTTTTTTTTGTAAAATTGTGAGTTTTAAAAAGATCTTTTTACCTTGATGTTTATAAACATACCACTGTACCTAAAATGTCAGTATGTGCCACTGGGGAATAAGAAGCATTTGTCTGGAGAACCATTCCGAAGAAGAACTATTAACAGTGCAAACATTGCAACATTTTAAAGACTTGCAAAAAATTCACTAAGAAAAATAAATACACAATGTCTCATGTTGTTTCCATTAATTCTATTAACATTTTCAAAAACAATGTTGCAATTCTCATTATTATGTCAGAAATAATTACATTCATGAAAAATTCCATTCTGATATCTAGGATGACTAATTCGACAAAGAAGACTAAGATGGCCACAAACTTCTTTGGCCCCACCCAACCCAAAGTGCAAACATTTTGCTCAGATAAATCTCTTCATGCTAACAAGATAAACACACACTTTTTATCACAAGTGTTATAGACCAACGGATGAATGAGTGATGTTTTGAGTCAACCGATGCCAATGCTAGAAGTTATTTTAAGTGGATCACTTTTTTTATACAACAGAAACTCAGCCATAAAACCTGTGACAGTACCATTTGATAACATAGATTGGTTCTTCCTATTAAAGTAATCCTCTGAACTCTGAAAGTATTTAATTTGGTTTGGTGGTTACCTGGTTTGTGGTTTGTTGTGTTTAACAGTATATCAACATTTTCAATCATTTCACATCAATTACAATTATTCTTTTACTGTACAAACAACTTTCTTATATAACCAAATTGTTTGAAGAACAATAAACTATTTAACCAATATCTGGACAGAGTAAGGGGAACTGTAGATTTACCAAAAGTATGAACCCAAAAGCAACAAAACAACTAGAATTTGAATTTGTGTACTACATTTCCAAAATCTTAAGCACTAAATCACATAGCTATGGAGCCTTCCCAAAATGGATATGAATTTGTGTAATACCTTTTTCATTAGCTATAAATATATGTGTGTTTGTGCGTGTGTGTGTGGTGTGGGTGAAAGAAAAATAGATTTTTTAAAATAAAAAAATCTATACAATATAGTAAAGACTTAAAGTAAAGATTGCTGGCTTAAATGATTTTTTCTAATCAAATAGCATATATATACTTGGTATGCAGTGAATGCTAGTACTCTTTGACCCAATTCATCCGCCCATTCAGGGTTTTATTAATTCAAATCTTGCTGGAAGACTCTCCACTTTCCTCACCTGAAATGCTTAATAGATAACCTAGTTCAAACATAAATTTACCCAAACATGCAGCAGATAGGTCTCGGTTACATAATACCAGTATCACAAAATGACTTCCCAAAATATATACATATGAACAATATATCATTTTGCATAGATACCCTGACATTAAACAGTTTCAATAGTTAACAGCAAAAAATACATAAAAAAAAAATTATCATCACAAGAAAAATGTTAGAGAAAATTAAAAGAATTTACTTTAAATAAATCAATCAACCCCTAAAAAAAACATTTGGCTAAATCTTATCAATGGTAAAAGTGGGTGATCAAATTAAAGGCAATTTTCTGCAAGGATGTAAATCATGGCACTCGCATATCTCAAAAGCTGATGATGAATTTTTAAATTTACTTTGGCATCTTTTTATGTGTTTACATCCCACTTAACGTAAGAATCCAACTACACTCATTTAAGAGAGGCATTTTGTCTGCTAACAAAACTTAGAGAAAGCGTTATCAGCAGTGGTGCATTGGTTAAACATTAAAAGACTTGCCAAAAAATCTGGAATAGACATGCAAAAAGCTTCATGCTTTTTGCATTAATTCTATTAATGTTCCTCTAACATTAGTTGCAACTCTCATTAGAATAACGGATATTTTTCAAGCTAGATATAAATGGCAACAAAAACAAAGAGTCATTTCAAATGACAGTCATGTCATGGTTATAACAAATATCTTTTTTGTGCACTAGATCCTTACCATTTTAGCACAATTTGATCAAAATGATATTAGAGCACATGTAAAATGTATGGCTAAGTACTGGAATTTTGGTTAGCACTTGATCTGTGTCTAACTTGGATCTAAAATATTTACTTCAAAATAAACAAATGCTTATTATTTTTTAATAAAAAATATCAAATGATTATTTTGAATAGTCAAAGATGAAATCAATAATAGTCAGCACAAGACAAAGTTTTAGCATTTGTATCATTTAAATTATTCCAAATTTCTTCCTAATTTTCATTGTTACATAAGCAGTTTTTCTTAATCTGTTTCAATTTTTGAGATGAGGTGTAGCAATAAATATTCTTTGAATTATTTAGGTTTTAATTTATATCTTCAATGTTTCAAACAAAACAGTTGGTTGTCTGTCTGAATTTCTGACACGTGACTTAATAATTACTATTATTTAAATTCAATAAACTTTTATGGTAATTTTCATATAAATCACATTTCGCCCCCCCCCAATTTTATGATATATGAATATGTACATTACGTAGATTATTTAGATATTTTTTCCACCTTTACTTTTGTATGAACAAGGTTGTTTATTTGCCTGAATTTCTGGAATAAACTTTAACAATTAGTATTATTTAGATTTGTCAGACTTAGATTTTCATCTTTATTGCTTGGAAAGGATTAGCAGATTTATACATTTCCCAAGAGTGTTAGCAATTTTCATTTACAAAATGGAAGGATAATGTTTTGTTCTGAAAATAACTAGTAATCAATACTTTGAACTCCTAACAATGAACCTTTATGTTTGTAAATGTGGAAATCTGCATGTGAGGACAATCAATTCTTACCAAACTTCTCTGTCAATTTGGGGCCTACAGACTTAAAATTAGATATAAAAGATATTCAGACCTGGCAAAAGCTTTTTAATTGGTTTTGTGCCAAAAATTTAGCTACTAAGGGGTTAAAGTTGAAGGATTAGACCATAGTGGTTTCTACTAAACTACTCTGCCAGTTTTTGGTCTAAAGCTTAAAATTTGATATATGTGTAATTTGGACCTGAGGAACACTTTCTAATTGGTTCTGAGACACAAAAATATGGCTACCAAGAGATCAATAATGAATTGTAGGAAGTGACTCCTCTTTCTCTCTTTCTCTCTTTCTCTCTCTCTCTCTCTCTCCTTTCAATTCCACCAACACACATCTCCCAATGCCTTTGCACACATGCATACAAATGCATGTGAACAGTGAAAGAGTGAGAGAGTGGAGGAGACATACGAGCAAAAGGAAGGAGAAAGAGAGAAGGATGAGAGAGAGAGGGAGAAAGAATGGGATAGAAGAAGAGAGAGAGGAAAAGAAAGAGAAAGGGGTGTGCCTAATCAATTCAGTTATGCAAGAAATGTGCAAGTGATACTTTTGAAAAACAGGAAAAATATTCACAGCTGCAAAAGACAATAAAAAATAATTTGTCCTCCAAATATCAATGTAACGTGATCATGGTGTTCGATTAGGCTTAGCAGATAGGGTGAGGCAAGATTTGAGCTTGAAACTAGCAATTTAACATCTAGTATGAGAATAATAGTTTTGAGAGCTTGGTCACCAAAATATGGGCCAACCTGTTGTTTATATTGTTTATAGAAAATGTAAGCTGGTTAGAAGTAGAAGAATTTAGAACTGACATTCCTCAATGTCATTTGGTATGTAAATTATAAAACAAATTAAATATTTACAATTATTAAAATCGAATGAAAATTATTATAAAAAAAAAGATAATTTTGAAATAGGAGTTGTCTCTCAGGTGCGCATTAAGAAGACATGTAAACGAACCATTGGGTCTCGACCCCCCTCTTGGGAGGCCGGTAAGGCAGTTGTAATCTCTCTTTCCAATTGTTAATAAGATTGAGGAAATAAAAACACAAGTCTTATGAAAACTAAGAAAATATCTTTTGTTGTATTCTTCATCCGTGTACACACAGATAGGCACACAGTTACAACAGACAAATCAAAAAGCAGATGAAACATACAGCAAACACTAAGACGTATCAGGGAGCCTAGGGAGATGCCTGCCTTATGCCAGACCAGACTGCAAGGTGCAAATATAGCTCAGGGCGCCCTTCACTACATATTTCATCTTGGGAGAATCAGGTGAGAAGATACATGGAGCCCCTATGGAGCTTGGTGCCTAGAATGGTCTGCAGACGTGGCAAAGAAATGGAAGGCTAGCTATCTTTGTCCCCGTAACATGAAAGAACAATAATGATTACAAAAAAATGAGCATGTAAAACTGGCCTTGAGTTTAACTTGTTTTGGTGCTCAACCAGGTATCTCTCTCTCTCTCTCTCATTGTCTCTCTCTTTCTCTGAGTCGCTACTTCTAAATAAACTGGCTGTGTGTTAATTCTCTCAAAATAGGCGAAATAAAATTTCTATATAAACATGATATGATCTATTTATTACAGATAAACCAGCTCCATACTACATTCTAGTCAACTGACTCAGTGCTATTTCTCTGTTAACTGGCTATGAGCTAGTTTCCTATAAACTAACTTTTACAATCAACTAGCTTTGTGTTGTATCCAAATAAACTGATTATGTGCTATTTACCTTTAAAGTAACAAAAATAAAATAAAATAAATAAACAGAGCAGTAATAAAAGTTGACAACAAACTTACACTGAATCCTGTAATAAAGAGCATTGGCACAGCCACCATAGCTCCAACAGCAATGTCAGGGATGATAAAGCTTCCAACTCGTCCCATGATAGGAAGGAAGAAAAGTAATGACAGGTGAGATAGATAAAGTGTCATGAGGGTCGGCAAACTAATCGCTATCAGGTGAAGAACAAGTAAGATTGTCGGATTCTCTAGAATAGAAAAAGAAGAAGAAAAATAAAAGAATCATCTAGATATTCACACCGAATAGATGAAAAATAAAAACCTTGAAAATTGGATGGAAAATCATGCACGAAATTTAAAAAAAAAAAAAAGAAATTAAAAATGTTTCAAAGTACCCATGACACTGTGTCAAAACATATCATCAACAAGCCGCGCGGGCGTGGTACCCCTAGCTCTAAAAGTCCCCGAGGGACGCAAAACAGATTTTTCCCGGAGTAAACACTATTCAATTTGT
>JAUZSX010148843.1:0-17158 GCA_034780655.1 Idiosepius hallami
CGAACGAACGAACGAACGAACGAACGAACAGGCCTCGAAACATAGGTTCCCCTCATTAAAAATCGGGGTACCAAAAACCTCGCTTAATTTTTCGTTTCGTTTACGTTGTTATTATTCGTGTGATTGCTGCCTTGTCTAATTTCAAACTTCTGAAGTACTTTTCTGTCATTTGTAAAACGATTATTTTAATTGTTTTATTTATTTATGTTATTCACTAGTTCAAAAGAAAAATCAGAAAATAATTTATCAACAATTCCACTTCACATAAAATGCACACATAAAAAAACCCAAAATTCTCAGAAATCTTAAATTAGGTTTGCTTTTAGTTTTGTTTGTTGACAAGGGAGATAACCCATTGAACCGGAATTCATTTTTGAACTGTGGTTTTGGTACTTCTGTTTCTATTTTTTTTTCCTCCACTAAAACATTTATCGGTGACAACTAAATACCCTTTACATTCTATTAATATCTAAAGGAAGAAAAGGTTTTATTTATTTATATATTAATGGTTTTAAGTTTAAATTTTAGGAAGGATAACGAAGAAGAGCAGCTGTTTTGTAGGAGGTGGGAGTCAATAAACCAAAACCACACAATCCAGTTATTTACAGTTAAACTATACTACTTACTACTATATTTTCATTTATTCACCATTTTGAAGTTTTCTCCAGACTTGTTATTTTTCGTGTTAACGTAATCCCTAATTCTTGTCACCGCTTCTTGGGCGAGTGCTTGCTCCCTTTTAGGGGCTCAGTAGATATGTTAACTTACGTTTTATCATTTAATAATGAATTCGCCGCTTCTTTTTAGGGGCTTTTCTTCGTAAACAAGTCATTCAGTTGAAAGAAGTCCCTCCCCCAAAATCACGGTTTTGTTTACTCGTTTTTTCATCAAAGGTGTAAATTCACACAAGATCGTCACCAACTACTAGTCAAAATAATACGTTGTTTAGCAGAACGTAAAAAACTGCTTTTATTCAACATTGCTGTTAAGCTGCTTCGAAAGCTGACGTAAGTAAAATGAATAAGTAAAAAATGAAAAGATCATTCTCTAAAAAAACATTCTCATTTATTTACTAAAATCCACAGTTTTTTAAATTAACTATTTCGCGAATTTATTGTTTTGCTGCTTCAATTTTAGAAAGGCTCAGATTTAAAAAGAATACTTTTATTTTCTATTGTAAAAAACTTTTTAACATCAATCGTAAGAATTATTTGTTGTAGTTCCCATTTTCTCACCTTGAAATACAATTGTAAAAAAAAACTTTATTTTTTTCGCAAAAATTGCCATTTCCTTCTTATTACTTATCTTCTGTATTTATTTTTTTATTTAAAGATCCAAAATCAAACAATTCATCATGCAGAGTATGATAAATGCTGTTAAAGGAACTGCCTTGGGGGTGGCTGGATATTTAACACCTGTTCTTAAGGTAAGATCCAAAATTCTCTCAATCTTCAACTGTTAATGTCATTTCCAATGAAGAATTTCCCTTCTCTACACACTTAAAAAAATTTTTGAAAATGTAATCAACCTCCAAGTTACAGAGACCTCTCTGATATTATGTATCGTTTGTTTTCAGGTTCTTTTCTTCATGTTAATTGTATGGATTTCAAACCTGTTGTTTTAATCGAGTTCCATTGTGAAGAAGCGGAACAAGTAATCAAAACAAAATAAACCCCTAAAGTCTTTAGAAAAACTTAAAATTTTGATGAAATTATTTATTTTTCTTTTAAATTCTTTGTTAGATTTGAAATAATTCTCGTGATTGTTACCAGTATTAAAAACTAACATTTCCCTGTTGTTGCAGTGGCTGCTGCTGCAGGCACTCACTGTGAGTTGGCAGTTGCGTTGCACGTTTTAACATTAAGTTTAGTTTGTTTACGCAAGCAAAAAAGCCATTTTAATTTAATATGTTCCATTTTTTTCTTTTTAATTTCTAATGAATGGTCATCATTTTGTTAAAACTGCATTTTTTTATCTTGTTTTTCTCTAAAAACTAATACACGACACAGTTTACATTTAGGTGGACGTGACGTGACGTGAAACGCAAACCCACACATATTTTCACAGATACTCCATGACCATGCTCATGTATCAGTGCACAAAACACATAGAAAATTAAATATTACAATTTCTTGATTGAAATTTGGTCTGACCCCTATCTCTCCCACGTGTGTACGGTGTATATGGTGACTGTGTCTCAAAAAATAAAAAAGGGAATGGTTGTGTCGTTTATAGCGAAGTAAGTATGTCTAAATGATGTTCATTTTCAGATATTTTATTCATGGAAGAAGTACTGTGAAGATGGGTTGATTGAGGATTTTGTGTACTAATGGTGTGGTGCACTGGTGCTGTGTTTGGTGCTGGTGCATAATGGAGTGGTGGTTGGTGGTGCAGAGTGGTGCACTCACCTTTGGATGAAAAGTTTTCAATTCATTAACGTGTCAGCAGTGTCAACTCAACTTCACTGTCTGTATCTTTGGATTTTCACTTAGTGTGCTCTTGGGGTTGTTACCCAATTTGGACACCCATTACATTTAAGCCTTTGGGAGGGGATTAATGAAAATTCATAATTAATAATCTGTCCAAATTTGAAAAAAGACTAAATTTTATTTTTCACAAAAAGTTAAACAAATCTTTGACTGGCTTGATACTTCAATACATGATTGAAAAACAAAAAGAAATAGCTCTCAGACATTTCATCCCCCAACTATTAATAGTGATTAATAGTTAGACACTTTTTTTCTTCCTAACTTGTTATCTAGTAAATAAATCTGGATGTTGTTTTTAATGATATAAAAATGTTGTAACCGTTATTTTTTAGCTGATAATAATATTTTATTATCACTTCCATAGCCACAATTGATTAAAGAAAATTTAACAAATTTTTCCCTTGGAGAAGTCTTGAATAAATTGACATATTGTATCGCCTACATAAGAATAATTCATAACCAGATAAATTTTTCAATCCCTTTGAATAATGACTGAGAGTTAGAAATATTTTTTCTTTTATTTGTAGGAATCGAAGTTTAAAGAAACTGGAGTTGTAACACCAGAAGAAGTAAGTTCCAACTTTTCCTTCTTTTTAACTATTTGTATTTTGAAAGTTAGCTAATTTGTAAAAGTCAACTCATCAATACCTTGGGTATTGATGAGCCTACCCCATGGCTCATCATGGAACAATGTTGCTATCTAAAATTTGTGGTAGTCATATTCTTCTTCAATGACTATTTTTTATCTTTTACAATTTACCATTACTTTAGAGTTACAATGTCAGTCTTAATTCTTCCAGACCATAATTACACTGATATGCATCTTAATCCTAACAAATGTGGTTCTAATTGTTCATCTTGTAAAGCCATCATCACCAATATGACATCTTGCTTTCCAACAATGATTGATTACATTCATGTTTGCCTTAAAGCAACCAGCAAAATTATGGTGGTTTTAACGTTTTCTACCTAAAATCAGGTAATTATTGAAATCAATATGAAATTTTCCCTGATTATTAAGTGAACAAAGAACCTTTTAAAGTTATTTTTGTTTGTAGTTCATATAAAGATATATTTTTTTTACCTTTGTCTTCATTTGTACCTAGTCTTAACATAATGCAATCACTATTTATAATTAAGGGCAACATATCTATTTTCCAACATTTTCTGTCGTTGCTATTGGCTCAACATAATTATGTAGACAGTAGTGAATGAAGTCAATTCCAAACAGAAGATCAAATCCCAACAGATATCAATCCATGACCTGCATCTTGACAACTACAGAAATCCTCTTATCAATCTATAGATTGACCCAAGTTACTCCACTGCTAGTTATACTTTTTCTGTCAACAGTCAATCCTTCTGTCTTACTATCAGTTCTTAGCCAGATGATTTAACCCAGGGCAATTGAAATAACAGCGATTTCTAAGCAGAGTTTGGATAGTAGCATATTTTCAGAGGCTGATGATTGGTCGACGGTGACAGCACTGTTTACCACTTAACCATGTGTTGGTACAAACTATCCTTGTATTTTATGTTTATTTTGTTTTTCTTTGAACAAGTTTATGTGGACATTATCAACACCATGAACAAGCGATTCACTTAAGTTGTTCACCTTAAATGATAACTATGGCAAACAACATTTCAATCTCTAATTAAGTAATAAAAAAAAAACATTTCTGAATATTAATTTGTAAAAATTATGTTTAGATATTTCAAATATTCAGAAATATTATGATCAACACTAATAAGTCTACTTTTAACAACAAAAAGTATGAGCACGCAATGACTTTATCCAAGTACATATGGGAGCTGAAAAACAAGAACCAGTCACAGCTGGAAGTAAAATGGGAAATTAGGAAAAATAAAATACTTCCCAACCATAAAATCCTTGCATTTTCTTGATGATATTGTTTAATAACTGTAGCATGTAAAGATTTGACATTTACATATGACATCCTACAATATCTATTTTAATCAATAGATATTGTAGGATGTCATATGTAAATGTCAAATCTTGATGCAAAGTTCCACACCTGTATCTATTATAGTTTTTGAGATATGTCATTTTGAAATGGTTACCTTTTTATGAAATTCAGTACTCAATTTCCACTATCAAAATTGAGCGTTTTAGCATTTTTATCTTCTTGTCATGAAGCAAGTTTTAGATACAATTCTTGTAAAAAGAAATGAGGCAAATCATTACACATAAAGAATTACACTGGATGTTCTTTAATTACTTTTATTTAATTTTATGATACTTCATAAATTGCCAATCAGTGCAATTTTAAAATCATCAATAAAGCAATCTTCTATTTTCAAACCTCAAAAATGAGGATCAAAATGAATTGGAAATATCAGTATTTTAGTTATTTTATAGATATACTAGGAGTGATGAAGGCAATATTTTTAGATGTATTGCCATGTAAATGTTTTCGAGCTAAGTTTGTATGCGTTAAAAAAATCATAACCTCAAAACTGAACAAGATATTTTCATGATTTTTGTTTTGTTTTTCTTAGATAAATACATTTAGATAAAATAATCAAATTTAGTCCTAGTTGCTTTTTAAAATTTTTTTGCTCCTGGTACCTATGAACAAGAAGGAAAAAAAAAGGTAGTAATAGGTTTTGGCCGTACTTTTGTCTAGCAGGCACAACAGCCATGATCTTGTGTCACAATAAAAGATCCCCCCCCCCTGAAAAATGCTTAGATATAGAAATTTGAAGAGTCCAAGTTGATGTGGAATAGGTTAGGTGTCTATAATAGTACCAAACAACACTAAAGATAATAAAAGAAAACACTAAATGTTTGTAAGATACAAGATTAAAAATAGATATTAAACAAAAATAAGTGAGCTTTCTAAATGTAACAATAAATTTAGATGTAAAAAGATTTAAAGTTGCTTTGTATCAAGATTTGATTCCATTTGTGATTCCAATGAATAATAATATTTATTAAAAGCGATGAAATATATTAATAAGTTTAGCATGGGAGCAAGCATTTTCAAAATATTTTATTATTTTGAATAAGTATTAATATTTATTTAAAAAGTTTTCTTATCATTTAAGCTGCTTGTTTGAATTTTTTAACAAAGCCAAGATGGGTCCACCTATCTCACTGGCCATCAGTCCTAATTTCATTGATCAAATGACTTAAACTTTTCACCCAAAAATTGCTATGTCATTTGCTAGATCAACTGACTATTTAATGTTAACTTAAGAATCCTAATCTTTACTTGAATCCTATTCTTTACTTGGCTGTTACCATCTGATAATTCAATTTTTATCTGATAAAAGGAATTTTTAAAGACCTAATAGAAGGCAAAAAAACAAACAGGGTCATTGCATCAAAGACAAAATAAAATTCATCAATGAAATTGATGTGTTAAAGAAGATTATTTGTTTCTGTTTTAGTTTGTAGCAGCTGGAGATCACTTAGTACATCACTGTCCCACTTGGCAATGGTCCTCTGGGGATGACTCTAAGCATAAACCTTACTTGCCTAAAGATAAACAATTTCTTATAACACGAAATGGTGAGTCATTAATTTTTTTCATTTTTTACTTATCACAGTAGTTTAAAATTTTATCAATAAAAAAAATTATACAATTGATAACAACCTTGATACTGCTATGCTATTGGGAAAAGTTGATTGTAAGTGAAAAACTAATATTTTTGTTATCATTTTAAGTTTCTTATAATAAGGACCTGTGTTTGTATTAATTTTTTTATCTAGAAAGATAACCTAAAAATTTTAGTGAAATGAATTGGATTTTAAATGTGATATTTAATAGAATTTTAATTTTTAAAATATTTGAAAGTTTCTCAGTTCTTATGATCTTTTAGGCCAATGTCTCGTCCAGATTTGAATTTTGAAAACCTTTTTCAAATCATTGTTTCATCTACAGCATCATTAGACATACATTTGGCGAATGAATAAAGTGATGAGACCAAAATATAATTTTCCCACAACTATTTGTGTTAATATAATTTGCCTGAAATGAAAATTCATCATTTGACATAGTTATATAGCAGTGGCGAATCAAGCATATATTTTCATTTTATCAATTTAAAAAATTAATAAGTAGCACTGATCTTTAGATTAGAAATTAGGAAGTTTTCAAAATACGTATTTATATTGAAAGTTTGTTTTCGAATTACTTAATGCTTCAAAATGAATTTACAAGAAGCAACTATCAAAGTAGAATTAGACTTGGCAAACACTAGGTTTATGCCACTTTTACATTATTAGAGGAGAATAATAATTCAAATAATCTAGATATAAGTTTTAATTTGATTCTCAACATTATGTTAAGAAAGGTCAGAGCAATTTTAAAGTAATCATCTAAGAAACCTGTACAGCATTCTAGTAGTTCTTAAATATAACTTTTGTTGTATTATAATGTTTTCTACGTTTGTTGACAATTATATTTTGATATTTGTTGCTTTAAAATGCAAGAATTTAGTATTCGTTCTATTTTGTGTTTCAGTTCCATGCTACAAAAGAGTAAAACAAGTAGACAATCATTCTGATGAAATAGAAAAAGTTCTTGATGAAGATGACGATGATGATGGTGGTTGGGTAGATACTCATCATTATGCAGGTAAGAATATTTTTAAAAGAATGGTTCTTGCAAAAATGCTTAATCGAAAACTTATTAAAAAGAATAAAGTTTTTCATATTTTTCTTTTAAATTTTTCAAAAATCTTTTTACTAGGAAATATATATTACAAGGAAAATATTCTTTGGAAATCTGTAAGTGGCAAAAAAGATTTTGTGACAATTCCCTCCACATTTTGTACAAGTTTCAGAAAAATTTAATGGATGGATCAAAAGTTATGGGGCAAAAAGTGCCATTTTTGGCCATTTTTTAGTGTTTATGTCTCCTGGGGACGCTATGAAAATTTTTGTAATGAAATTTTTTTTAATGCACATTTATATATAAAAATACAACTTTTTGCAAAATTTCAGAAAAAAGTAATGGACAAATATCTAGCAATAGTCTGGACGGATGGATGAATGCTACTGAAAACAATGGTCCCCCCTCTGATAAATTGGGGGACCAAAAAAACACCATAACCAAATTGTTTGCAGAATGAGAAAGAGCCTATAATTATCTCCCTTAGACCATTTAAAATTTTAACCTAAGAAAAATCTGCCACTTGTCCGTCCTGACTACTGACTTTTGTAATTCTTTTGTGGTGTCTTTTAACAACAGCTTTTAGGGACCTATTTTTTTTCCTCCCTTTTCTCCGGTGGTTGTGATGCAAACTTTGCTATTCCAAGGTTACTAATTTTAAGTCTAACAGATCTTCTGGTTCCTTAAGAGAGGCCCAAATCGGTTCAATATGTTATTTCAATAAGTTATTATTTATAGTTGGTTGTAGTTTTATTATCTTTATTTTTGATCATGATGACTGACTGATAGAATTTTTAACACTTTCATTGATTTAATTTAACAAAAATAATTATTGCCTTTTATAAGTTCAATTTACAAATAATGAAATTATTTTTTTTTTGTAGATTCGACAGTAACTTCTGTGTCAGAAGCTATTGCCGATATGAACTTGGATCCAAAGGTTAGTAAATTGTTTTTTTAAGGATTTAAGATTAACTAAATTCATTTATTCATTTTTTGGAAATTATTTACAGTATTCCCATGATATTTGCAGAGGTTATGTTTTTTACACACACACATCCCGGTAAATAGCAAAAAAACAAAAAAAGAAACTTGAATATTGGATGCAGTTTTAAAACATCTATGTATGAGATTATATTCAGTACAAAATATTTCTCAAATATTTTCTAAAGATATTCTATAGTTAAATTTTTATGCCATTGTTTCTCTAAAATTAAATCCTAAAACTGAATTTTTATTAACCATTCAACCTTTAATCAACATGACCTTTAGATAACCCTTTAGAGATTGATAGACTGTTAAATACAAACAAACAATTAACATGATCAGCTTTCATTAAAGGTCCTACTAACCTTACTGTTTAATTTCCACTTGTTACATTTATTTAAGTAATTATACTTGATTAGATATAAAGACTTTCTTTTTTTGTATAAAATGCTAACCAAAACGGAAGGCTCCCACCTTGTTTGTGGTTGGTAAAAAAAACTTCATTTAGAAAATTGCCTCCCTTTTCCAGTGATCTGATAAATAACCATGTAAAGACTAATGCTTGAATACAAAATAACAAGCCATGAATCCATCATGCTGAGCCATAGGCACATCATGCGTCTTGAATTTTTAAGTTCAGTTTAATTTAATATCTCCACATTCTGCAACAGTTTCTATAATTTTTTTCATGACTTTAGCAAATCAGTCCTTCCAATATGACACTTGTTCTGTAAGGCTGTTTTTGTGATATGAAATGTTTCATGTTTGGTAGCATTTTCCTTGTATGGTAATTTCTATTACATGTCTTGATATGGTATTTGACAAACCCCAATTTTTTATGTATTTGTTTACCTGTCCAGGATGCTACCAGAGTTACCGTTCCTAATGCAGGAGTTGCAGATGAAGATGACGAAGATGATGATGAAGAAGCTGAAGATATGGAAGCTTTTGAGCAAAGTGGAATGCTAGAAGAACAAGACAGTGTAAGTTTTAAGTTGCTATTAAATGAAATTTAAAAAAAAGGAAAAATGTTTATCTAAAAATAAACAGAAAATTAGAATGTCCAATTTGATGTTAGATATTCAGTTCTGGTTACTAAAAATAATCAATTAAATTAAAATTCTTAAATCTTCCACCAAGTCATCAAAAAACAAAACCTTTCTTCACAGGAGAATGCAGAGAAGCAATAAAAACCAGGAAAAATGCTCAAATTTAATCGCTTTGCAGAAACTATTATTCCATGAATCTAAAAATGAGACAGTTTTTCAAATAACAAACTTTATAAACATCAACCCACAATTAATCTGGAAATCTTTGAACCAACCGAAGATAATATAAGCAGTATTAGAATTGGATACACATACTTAACCTACACCTACCTGCTCTAAAGAGAAATAGCACCTTGGTGTACATGTTGCTATCAATTACAAAAATAGAACATTTGCAAAAAAAATCTATTTCCAACTCTTCTAGAACTAACAACAACAAAATTGGTTTGACCATA
Source organism: Idiosepius hallami (assembly GCA_034780655.1). Taxonomy (NCBI): domain Eukaryota; kingdom Metazoa; phylum Mollusca; class Cephalopoda; family Idiosepiidae; genus Idiosepius; species Idiosepius hallami. The sequence goes on from JAUZSX010148843.1 coordinate 9,621, forward strand.
TAGTCAAGTATGCTTTCTGCTGACCATTTATTTTCAAACTATACAAATTACATGCAAGTACATATCATGGCAATGAGAGAACTGCTGTGATTGATTTGCTGTAAAACTAAACTTCTCCTCCTCCTCCTCCTTATTTTTGAATATTTTCTAAACTCCAAAGAACTTTTCTTGAAACAGTTTATTTTATTTGATTTTAGAAAATTAAGATTGGTTTTGATTCATTAATAAGTAAAACAGTTGAATCCCTAATAATTGGAACAAGTAATATAATATTTAATCTATTTTGTTTTACTTTTTATCTATTAAACAGTGAAAATCTTTCAAAAAATCATTTTTATCTTTGGTTTTTCACCAAACCTAGATTAATTTTAGAAAAATATAAAATGGATTTCATTTCTGTAGGCTACTGTTGAAATTCATACGACTGCCCCTGAGATTGAAGGCGGCTCCAGTGAAAGTGGTGTTTTGCAAACTCGTACCTATGATCTGAATATAACCTATGATAAATACTACCAAACCCCTCGACTTTGGTTGTATGGCTATGATGAAGTAAGTGATTATAGTAAATCTTGTTTTCTAATCATAATTCATACTTTGAATTGACCTTGATACATGTCTCAAAAAACTAATGAAACCATTGTAGTTCTTGCATATTCTTCTAAATTTATTTAACTTAAAATCTTCAATTAAAGAAAAAATTGTTTGTTGTAATATTCTTGAATGACATTTAAAACTTTGATTACATTAACATGACGGACATTTTAGTTTTAAAATATTTAATTTACAACACAATAGAATTTAAAAAATAAATTTTACTGAGTTTTACTTTAGAATATTTGATAATAAATGTAATTTTAACACCTATTAAATTTATTGCATTAGCATCCAAATTCATTTACCTTAAACTTTAGTCCTCTAAGTAAATTACTATGTTAATAAAATTTATTAAAAAACTTTTAGAAATTGTTGATCAATTTTATTCCTGAATGTGAGAAAATGTGAGACTTTCTATGAATATTTTCTTTTACCTAGAATCGAAAACCCCTAACAGTGGAACAGATGTATGAAGATTTTAGTCAAGACCATGCCAAAAAAACTGTTACAATGGAAACACACCCTCACGTACCTGGCCCTCCAATGGCATCTGTACATCCTTGCAGGTCTAATTTTGCTTTTCAATCAAGCTTTGGACAAATATGACATCCTGATATTTTCCCTTAATGAATATCTTGTCTTGTTATTTTAATTTCATTCAAGGAATCATTTCCAAGAACAGTCCATATTTTATGTAGACAATGCTTTAATCTAAAGAGTTGTGAAGAAATTAACATTAGTATCTTTATAAATAGCTTATAAGTGCAAATCATTATTTTGCTGATAAAATATTGTCTTGGTTTCTTTGATGTTTTGAATCTAGAATATATCAATTTCTATTTGCAGACATGCTGAAGTCATGAAGAAAATTATAGAAACTGTTGCAGAAGGTGGAGGTGACTTGAGTGTTCATATGTATCCTTTATAATACTGGTAGCATTTATAATTAAATTTAATACACTTATTAAATTTTATCTAAAAGAACACATGAATAAAGGAAAAAAAAATCTGAAAATATTATATTTAGCATTTTATACGTTATGTAATTAATTTTATAATTGGGTTTGACTAACCTAAAAAAAATTTTTAATTTTAATATTTTTCAGATAAATTGTGAAAAATACAATTTTGTTAACTTTAATTTGAATTAATATATTTGAATGAGATTAGGTTTTGATGCAATTCTACTCTATTAAACTATTTTTTTTAAAAAGCAATATATTTTTAATGACACAAAGAATCACTTTTGAAAATAAGTTAGTTTTAATTTTGAAAAAAAAATGATAATAACCATCAAAAATGCTATTTAAATTTTTTTCATTTTTTTAAATTGAGAAAAAAATTCCTAAATTGCTGTCAACAAATAATTTTTTTTTCTTAAACGTCTTAATGATTTTCAGCAATAAGTTGATTATCAAATCACAAATGCTGATATCTGCAACAGCAATGTATTTGTTAACAAGTTGTTAAACAAATTACTGGACATGTATTGATTAGAATATTTCAGAATATTTGAAACATCAAAAAATTTTTTAAAAAAATGAATGTACAAAAATGGTTCTTCTCATTTAATTAGAAACTGAAATATTGACAGTTGTGACTTATTTGATGGAAGAAAAACTGAAAAGTTGAGTTGCTAGTTTTCTCCACTGGTTCACATAATTTGTTCTAAGCTTCTGCAGATATGGTTCTTTTATTTTACTTGGTGCATTAATACAAAAGAAGCTAGTTGTTTTTAGTACTATTATAAAAATTGTTTATTTTATGTATAGAGTTGATGTTCAAGATTGCCTCAAAAAAATTAAACATAACATTCTCACATACTACGTCATAATTTTTCTTTGTAATAAAGAAGAAACGCCAATCAAAAGAGGGAGATTTAATCTTTATTGCTTTTTTTTAATATCTAAAAGCGAATTTGAATATTTAATTTTGTTATTTTTTATGCTCATACACTTGAAATAGAAACTAATCTGTTAGTTATAGATAATATTTTGAAATTATTTAAAGTAGTATGAAGTTGATACTCAGTGAAAAATTGATAATTGTTAACAAGAAGGCATTATTTATAAGAAAAAAAAAGACTTATACAACTATTAAAAATCTATGAGAAAAGCTTCAAAGAATAAACCTACTATAGTTATGGTTGTTTCTTTTACTATTTTTCGCATTAATTTTTCTAATTCAATCCCACTTCCGATTTTGGCTTTAGAGATTAAAAAGAGATAGAATATACATTACATCTTTGTAACTTTTTTGGATCACTTCTAAAAACAAATAGTTTGCAAATTTTTAGTCATGTAGCAAGTACCAATCTGAACGAAATATGTAATTCCAATAATAAAGCTAGAGCAAAAAAATGTTATTTTGTTTTTTTCTGTGTGTATCCACTTACTAGTTATTAATATAGCTATACTATATCCACTTACTAGTTATTAATATAGCTATACTATATCCACTTACTAGTTATTAATATAGCTATACAATATTATTAATAGAAAATGATAAAAATGATAAAACTCGAATTTTTTAAGATTGTCGACTCCACATCAAAAAAAGATTTATTCAACTTCATGTGCAGAGAATATTACACGATATACTTCTATTATTTGGTAGATCTTTAGTTCTTTAATTTAAGCAGACAAACCGCTAATAATCAATAAGAAAAATAGTTGCATTTCTGTACTTATTTCTCTTTTGTATTTTTGATTTAGAATTTCTAAGTTAATTTCCTTAACTTTTGAATTCCAGGTATCTTTTAATCTTTTTAAAATTTGTCCAGGCTGTAATTCCAACCATAGAATATGATTATACACAACACTTTACTATGTGATTGCAAATGATCTATTCATCTTCTACATTAAAACAATTCAATATATACATTGTGAATGTATACATTCTTGCAATCCATAACCTTCTCCCACCACTACGACCAGTTCACCACGTTACCTGAATGTGTATCGGTTTGTGGCAATAATGTCCATCGACCTGGGGGCCGGTTACAGATTTGCAAAAAAACAAAAAATCAGACTTTAAAGAAAAATTGACACGGTGGTAACAAATTTTAGGGACCAGATGTTGGCATCAATTTTTTTTCTAAATTATGAAAAATACTGCATTGCTGATTAAAGATGTTATAATAATTGTTGTTGAAATGTTTGTTAATTTTTTTCTTGTTTTTGCTTTCTAGAATTCCTACTTGTGTCATTTAAGAAACAAAATAATTTCAAGATAAAACTCTTACAAATGAAAGAGAAGTCAAATCTTTGAAAAATTTCTTAGTAAATATAATTTGATTGATTAACAACAAACAGTCTATCATGATTCATTTTATTTGAACTTTTCTCCTCGGTATTATTAGAATCTTAACTTTTGAATGAAATGAATTGCCTTCTTAAAACTGTGAAGCTAAAGCCTAAATTCTATTCACAGAGCCGACTATCCAAATTAGTTAGGTACCATGTTAAGCTCTCTCTGTGGCTGAACAAAGCTGAGAATACTCAACATATACCATGCAGAGTGAATAAAAACTTAGTTATGGTATTAGCTGTAGAATATCAAACAGAACATCAACCAAAACATGAAGAATAGAAGTCTGATAAAAACTTATGAATCCAAACAATCTATAAACTTTTCTTTTTTATCTCTATAAAATGATTTCTAAGTATTTGTGTGTGTGTGAGAGAGAGTGAGAGAGAGTGAGTGAGTGAGACAATACAGTGCTTGTTATATTAAGTTATTAGGAAAAGCTGGGCTAGAACGCGAAGAGATAAGTTTAATAACAATGAGAATTTGGGAAATGGACCAAGGTCATAAGATCGAGTATTGTTAGATTCATGTTTACAATAATTAACAAAATAAATTCAAACAAAAAATGTAGAAAATAAATTCCATAGAATAGTGAATCTAAAGTAAGTTGTAAAATGAATAATGAGTGTAAAATATGTAAATTATATTAACAAGTTGAGTTGGCAACTAGGAGGAGTTGCTCAGGCTTGCTCCTATTCTTGGGGGCGCTAGTGATAAGCACTATTTGAAGTGTAATCTCTCTCTCTCTCCCTTTCCAACTAAGCTTAGATCTGGAATAAAACCAGGAAGAGAGAAAATTAATAAAACTAAAAATACATTTTGTTCTTCCATCATTCTGCACATGCGTACGTGCAGACAGACACTCAGCAACCACAAGGACGATCATGGACCTGGGTATTTGGCAAACCTTGAGAGCCAGACCAGACTCTAAGAGGCGAATAGACATCGGGGTGGCCACCACAATATATCTCACCAGAAGGAAAGAAAGGATGAGCAGATATGGACAGCCCTGGTGGAGCTTGGGGCCCCGGGAGTTGTCTGCATATGTGGCAAGGAAGTAAAGAGCTAGCCAACGTCATCCCCTACGTTACATTATATATATATAAGAATAATATTATTTCATTAAAATCCTTCTGTTTTTAATTATTTGAAACAAAATCTAGACTATGTTTCAGTTCCTCTAAGTAAAAGTTTATCATAAATATAAGAACTGATTACTGTACCCTGAGAAGCCCGAACTAACTCATCTCAGAAACCATTCAAGTTTGTTTGAAATGGCTAGTTTTTTTTTGTTTTGTTTTTTTATATATATATATATTCTTTTATCAAGACTTTGTTCTGAATGTCCACTAATTTATATTCAGGCTAAATTAGTCTGTGAACTCAAAGGTCTATGTAACTCTAGAATTTTCATTCAGAGAAAAAAAAAAACTAATGCCATCGCTCCCCAAAAATCATACTATTTTTCCCCAAGTGCATATGTTGCACATTAGTCAGAACAACACAATCTTTAATCAGTTATCGATGGTAGTAAAAGCTAAGTAAGAGCTCTATGGACCATAAAAAACTAGAAAGACTAGAAGTACTCGATATTGAAGAAAAAATACGCCTCCATCTCCCCAGAGAGCATCGAAATTAAAAATTATTTATCTGGAATTTGAACTCGATTCCCAAATGCAAAATTTCGCCCTCGGCAGTTGGAAAAAGAAAATCAAAATTTGTCAGAAACCAATTGCAATTTTCAGCCACTTCGGTTTATTCTATGCTTGTTAGTTCGATAACTCGTGTCGATAACCTTTTGTCACACAGTTCAGCACAAAAAGACAAAATTGCGAGAGTTTTTCTACACAATTACGATTTTTGTTTCTCTCACTGTCTATCTCTCATCCTCCATTCCAAAGACAGAATTCAATGAAATTGCGAAGAAGAAGAACTTCTATCGTTTTGTTCCATGTTCTTCTTATCTGACATCACCTTCATTTCCCTCATCGGAGTAAAAATACTCCCATTCACAGAAACATTTCCAGTTAATCTAACCGATTACAATATTTGAGAAAGTTTCCTCGAGACACTGGTGGAGGGTAGTTTCTGTTGTCGAACTCTCCGTAAGGAACAATTCGATCGAAATGTTCAGCCCTTGTATGACAAAGTGCTATGTAGTTGAGTCCTTTCCGCCTGCCACATAGCGGCCGGAAATGATACCACTGATAGCGCTTCCTGTTTATAGCTGGAGTAAATAGATAGATTGTTTTGCTGAGGTAGGTCGCAGCTGCAAACAATTCAACAGTCGTTGCCCACACTCCATTGTTACGCATCTTAGAGACGTGAGATTCAATGGTTTCATTGCTGTCCAAAAATGGAGTAAAAAGACTCGGATGAGTTTCCATAAAATCGACGATGCGATTTCTCATCCACCCGTAAAATCTCTCAGAGCCAAATGTTTCCCGGCTCAAGGCCCGAAATAAGCAGTTCCCATCACCGGAGATAATATCTATCGTCCGAGAGATTTTAATCAAAGCACTTTCAAGTTGGGAGTAAAGATCATCGGTGGGAGGGGGCCGTCGGGTCGGTCTGCAAGAAGTTGATCTAAAATAGTTAAAATGGAACTTTGTCTTTGACCTTTCTTCGGGCCGAGACACAATATCCTGCGCTGGTCGTTTGATGGCATGATCAGCATCTTTTTCAGTTTGTTCAGAGGTTGAAATTTCTTCGACTTCATTTTCAATTCGTGGCTGAACCTCGCTGGAGTGCGTATAAATCTTTGGGATCATTATTTTTTCGTCTTCCCTCTTTTTTGGTCCGGCGTCGAAACTACCCCCCCGGAAGAATGAGATTGGCCCTACACCTATGATTATTTCTTATTGGAATAGGCATACAAAATGGCCATAGTCCGCAGACTTTCATCTTACATTGTTAATGCTTCTTCCTCATGCTTCACAACGCAGGCAAAACTGGCCGCCAAATGCCGACTATATGACGTCACAATAAGTTTATAATATTTTTCTGTTCGAGTTATAAACAACCATAATTTACGTGTGAAGAGGACGAAGAGAGAGAAAGATATTATGCCAAATTTGTATCTTTTGTTACAAATAAATATTAAAATAGATATATTTTTTATTGCTCTCGATCTATATGACGACCCAGCCTCCTTGTTGTTGAATGATTTCAACCACCAACCCTACCCCCTCCACACAACCCCCCAAAAAAACGAAACAAAAAAAAGGGCTCGTCAAAACGAGAGAAATATTTTCTTCCATCCTCGAGGTTCACAGCAGAAATATCTCTCCTTGATATTTTGTTCCGTAGACAAATGTAAATGTCGTCCAACTATTTTTTTTAAATTACAGAGCAGTTTATTAAATCCAATAAACTTTTTGGAGCAAGAGGAAAATCTTTCAGTGGATTAAAAACTCATTATTTTTCATCTTGCATTCATAACAGGTATAGTTAGATTTGCATTATGGTTGCTTCGTAATTGGTGCGTTTTGTGTGCTCGTTCAGCACGTTTTAATTTGGAGGCGTTGTTACTTTAGATTTACTTTGCACATCTGGCTTTGTTAAAAATCGGCTTGGGCCAAACTTGGTTGGTGCTGCCTACCAAGTATATATATATATATATATATATATATATA